>PVKA01000741.1:53747-147082 GCA_004027165.1 Ctenomys sociabilis
GAGAAGAGAGGAGAGGAGAGGAGAGGAGAGGAGAGGAGAGGAGAGGACAAAATGAAGCCAAATCTTCCTAGTCTCACTGTGATCTCACTCAGAACTTGGTGAAAACCTCAACAGTCTCCCCTTAGATATTCTGATCCAGGCAAATCAGCAGTTAAAATATGGCCGGAGCCTCTCCGCACATCACGCTGCACCTGTACAGTTTAAACCTCACTGGACACCTATACTGCTTGCAACTACTTGGGCATCCCCTGCTCACCATCCTACCAGACTTTGGTTCTGCGCCAAGAGAATGCCAAGGTCCGGCTCCCTTTGAGCAGACAGAGTTATATCCCTTTCCTATTGCTCCAGCCCAGGCTCTCTCAGGTGCTGGGTGGACAGCTGGAAGACAGGAGCCCTGCATGTGAGCCACATTGGCTCGTGAACATGTGCTCAGGTCCAGAGATGCTTCCAACATGCAGGCCAACACTGCCTTTTGGCCAATAAATAAACAAATAAACAATCTAACCTTGTTCTCAAATGTGAGACACAAGGCCTCGCTATGGGGAAAAGCGTTGACAGAGATCATCTTGTACTTTCAAAGCAAATCTGTGATAAAACTGGCTTCTTCTCCAAAGTTGGACGGAAGAAAGAGAAAAATACATGTTCTGCTACAAACATGAACAGGAAGCACACAAATTCAGAAGACAATGCAAAATCAATAGTGGCCTGGGCAGATTTTTATCCTCTTCTTTGCCTTTATTAATTCTTTACCTGCATTAATTCCTATAATAACATTCATAATTTGCCTAGTGTTAAAGAGATAGAAAGAGGAGCAGAACATAAATGAATAAATCTACTGGAACAGACTGGAAGAGACACGATGCTGTCACTACTGTTCTGTTTCCCTTTCTTGTCCCACTAGGGGACCAATAATGGGCGACATGCAGAGTGGCCATGCACGTATGTTGAAAGAAGAAAGGCATAAGAGCTCAACAGTCTAAGCACCTGCTCAATCCCCAGCAGCACGTGCTACCCTGGCCCTGGAAACCCAGGCACACAGTGCTGGCCACTGAAACTAGGTGTGGTGGCACATGACTGTGAGGATTGCTAAGGGTCTGGGCTATGTAGCGAGACCCTGAACCAAATAAATAAATAAATAAATAATTAACAATTTTTTTAAAAAACATTTAAAAGTTTCTACACAAAAATATACATCAGACTGTAGCAGGGAACATGTACTGCTTATTTTATTTCACAAGGTAAGTATTCAAAGTAATATCAGTAACTCTTTTGAAAAACTGATTCCTTAAATCCAAAAGGTAGCTAGCTCCAAGCAAACATGTCCCACTCAGTAAATACGTAATAGGTTACAGCAGGAGCAGCATACATTTTATAATACCAGAACTTCTTAATTCCAGACCCAGTTGCCTGGGAATATCTTAGGCAGTGGAAAGGTTAGAATATAATTTAATTATCAACTTACAAGTTACTTCCAAAGGAAAGGATTGTTGTTGTAAAAGGTATCTTGCTGAAATTCTTTGTCATTTTACATACCTCCTTCTACCTGAATCAGGGACCTGAAGGTATCTGGTGTAGATGGTACCAAGAAAATGAGAACAGAGGTTCATTTTGAAATAAAACAACATTTTCTAAATTGGAAAAGTGACTTCCTTTTTTCATGATGGAAAATACGCATTTTCCTGCAAATCAGTGAAGAAACTAACTCTGCCTCTTCACAGTGCTTCCCCATGCCCACTGTAGAACTTTTGCTTTAGAAAATGATGAGCCCGGGGGTCCAAGATCTCAAGAGAGGCCAGCACTGGCACGCATGATGAAATCCTCCCATCTCATTAGAAAGTCTGGAGAAGCACGGAAATCTGAGCACCAACATCAGTAAGGCTTGAGAGACCCGGCCTTCAAGGAAGGCCCTGGGAATGCACTGCTGGTATCTTGCTGAAATTCTTTGTCACAAATCTACCCCTCACTATCTGTCTCCAGTGTGTATCCCAAGGATGGAAAGAAATGGAACCTTATTTTCCTGACTACTAATGTGCCTGGTAATGCAGACGACAAAGTCTATGGGTAAACAGGAAGTAGCGCTCCCACACAGGTAAGCCCTTACTACAGATAAAGTCCCAGCTGGACACTTCAGGACTGAAAATTGCCACTCTCTGCTACACCCACCCTCCTTTCCATCCAGGGCTGAGCTTGACAGTGAGATTTCATTTAAGCAGGCATTATAAATACTCATCCTGGAGTAATTTACTTGCAGTTACAATGTGACTGCCTACCTCAGGGGTGAGGGCCTGCAGCGCTGAAGAGTCTGAATTCATTTGTAATGAGTTGGCTGTGTTAAAATATTTTTGAAAAATTATGATAAAGTGCATTGTCACATTAACTCACAGTTTGTTAAATACAGTGCAATCTTCCTATAACATTCTTTGTTATGAGCCTAGAATCAGCATATGGGAATTGCTCTTTTCCTGCTAAACTGAAGTCATTACTAACTACTCATCTGTGACATGCACTCTTTCTTGCAACCAGGGATTTCAGCTTCACAAAATTTAGAAACTGCCACATTTGTTTCTTGGCAGCGCCTTCAAATGTGACATCAGTTGAGTTTCAGAAAACTCTGCTTTAGCAAATATACCAGTGGGTGCCAGGTTAAAGACTACCCAAAAGGGGGCAGAGGGCCTGCACAGGAACCAAACACAGCTTGTACCTCGACTCTCTACTGTCACATGCCTCTCATCAGGGGCACATGGAATTACAAAGAGCACAATAAACGCATTTCAAAAGGGGATATCAAATTACCGGCAGATAGAAATGGCTTCCAGTGACTGGAGCTCTGCACTGAAAAACAACTCTGATGTGCAGATGAAAAGCTGCATTTTCAGTTCCCCTAATTTCCCAAGCCTAAGAAACAGGAGTATGTTTTGTTTCAAACATCAGTTTGTCTATTAACAAACACTACATACATCATCATAAATACACATATGAACCTGCAGACTCACTGCTTAAGGACAGTCAGAGGACAGGTCTGAATGACAAAGACGTTTTCAGAGATTCAGCATCATTTGGATACCCTGAAAGGTTTACTTTGAAAATTATTGAAAGAGGGCTGGGGAGGCAGCTCAGTGGTTTAATCATCTGCCTCACAAGCACAAGGTCCTGAGTTTGATCCCCTGTACCAAAAGAAGAAGAAGAAGAAGAAAATTATTGAAAAAATGCTAGAACTTCCTCCATGACTTAGAAACCCTAGACACCTCATCAATAGCTCTACAAGCTCCTATTTATGGAACCTGGAAATTGTTTAATCCAGGTATAGTCTGAGAGCACCAACCTGTTAACAAATATTTACAGTTAGTGCTCTCAGTTAAGGGTGTCTTTCCTACCAAATTAAAAAGAGAAAATCCAAAGGTTGGCAATAATTTTCACTAGAAACTTAAATCAAATGACATTTTCTTTTTTTTTTTTTTTTTTTTTTTTTTTTTTTTTTTTTTTTTTTTTTTTTTTTTTTTTTTTTTTTTTTTTTTTTTGGTGGAACCAGGGACTGAACCTTGCCAGGGAAGCACTTATTCCACTGAGCCATCTCCCTGGCCCTTAAATGACATTTTTATGTCACTATTAGGAACATGTTTTCAGTATAAAACATATGGAAAAAAATCTCTATCAATTTTAATCACTTTGTTTTTGTTTGCTTGTTTGTTTTTTCTTTTGTGGCAGAACCAATGATTGAACTCAGACCCTTGCGTTTGCCAGGGAAGCGCTTGTTCTACTGAGCCATCCCCCCCGCCCACTTTGTTATTTCTTAAACAGATGTATTTTCTTAATAGTTTTATCTGTGATGTTGAGGACAGACACCTTGAAAATTCAGAGTCTTTAGCTCAGAATTTTAGGGTGTGTGCTTCTGAATGTTATCTCAGAATCAGATTTCAGGAAAATAGACCCCACAATCACTATGGAGTCACATAACTTTCATTTGCTATTTCGGGGGCGCCAGTACTAATGTCCCGTTTATTAATGAAGTATTTCTGGTCATACAGCATAGAGCTTACCTATGAGAGAAAAGATACACTTTAAAGTATCCTGAGAGAACCACAAGAGGATATGCCTGAGAAACAGCTCTGAGGAAAGGGTCCCGGGTCCTAATGCAGAGACCTCAGCCTGCTGACAAATGAGACAGCGACTCATTCTGAAGGGGAATTTTGTAAGACTCATTTCAGAGAAGAGGAAGAAGCTTCATGAAATCGACACAGAAAGGAAGCAATGAGAGGAAACCTTTGGCTACCCAAACGTCACTTTTTAAAAGCATGTATTAAAATTAGGTATGATTACAAGCACAAAAATAATTAAAAATGAGGGCACAGGTCATGAATGATGGATAGAATAAAGCACAGATGGACAATATGAAATAAAAATTCTTCCTTCAACAATTCTGACAATTCACAGTAGCCCAGAACTGGACACCCTTGAGCAAATCTTGCACCACAGAAATTCAAATTAAAGAGAGTGAAGAGTTCAAGCCTGCATTCTACCAAGCATGAGAGGCCAAGCAAGGCTTCCAGCAGGTAGCTAGACATCTCAGCTCCCTCCACTCTGTGTGTAACCTAGAAGATTCAGTTGTAAAACTTTTTAAATTATTCATGTTTAGAAACATCACTTTGAACAGCCCTGGGAGTATCTTCACCATGAAAGCTTTGAGGAAATTAAAAAGAGTAGAAACCGAACAATGATGGACAGTATTAGCACCATGATAAATACTCACACAGCCTTTTGGCATTTACCAAACCTATTGTAAATGGTAAATTTAGAACCCCTCCATCTGTGACGAGGTATGATTATTGACTTAGTTAGTGTGCAGGAGGGAAAACTGCACACTAACCAGGCTTGACCACCCTTCAGCCTGCCCCCAAGTCTGACTACACAACCCAACCAGGGCAAACACAGCCACGGCCCAAGGGACACAAGCAACTCCAATCCCCTAGCTTCGCAGGGTGGCTGACTCTTCTCTACTGTAATTTCCACTGTGCATATCTAGAAAACAAATAAGCTTGGAGCGAAGCCAACATGCTCAAATGATAGAAAACTGCAAAGCAAAACAAAATTAAAAAGGTCAGAAACCACTGTGCGGTGCATACAGGACCTCTGAGGTGCGAAACCAGAGCCACAGTCTGTGACGGGCCCCACTCTGCACTCGGAGGGCCCAGGTCTTCACTGTGTGCATTAAAACCAGCTTTTCCAGGGCTGGCATCAATACCACTGTATTAACACAGCGATTATTTAGAGGCTTGAAGACAGAGGAGTGCATATTAATAATTAATGCTGTTGGTCTTTTAGCGTAAGGTCATGATCTTCTTTTACACATGTTACATTAAAGAGACATGCTCTGCTGAACCACTGCGTACAGCCAAGGGACAACGGCTTTTACTTCTAAACCACGTCTAGGTTAACACAGTCAACTTAAGGCCTGCAATACCAGAAAGTTAACCTGTGGCAGCTTAAAGGGCAGGCTTTGACTCTCCTCATCTTATTGATGGTTTTTAATTTTAAAATCAGCTAAAGCATCAATATATAAGCCCTACCAAATACAAGTTAAAGTGGCCAGTTATCTGTCTCTTTTTCCCTCTGCCTAATGCTATGCATTCAAGGACCTTCAAGGTCAACCCTGCAGTGGGAGACAAATTCAGCGCATCAATTAGGCCCCATCCTCAAGGAGTACCTGTGGCAGTAAGCACCTTGGACCCCTCCCACATCTGCTGCACTTTCACCCCGTGTCTCCACAGATGTGGCCTTGTGAAGGCGGAATCATGACCACGGGGGTAACAGGCCCTTTCACAAGAATTAACGTCAAAGCAACCTCAATCATGCTGGATAGAAGCTCGAATGGGATCCAGGGCCAGCGACCGCCTTCAGGTGCAAAACTGAAGGAGCCTGGAGGAGACCTGGATTCTCACGGCGCTGGGGTGCAGCCTCAGGTAGTGACGACGCCCGCAAATCTGAGGCAAGCCGCGATCTGGCTGAGGCTCCCGCGCTTTTACCAAATGATAATCATTATTTTTCCTGCGAGGGCGCAGAGACCCAGAAGCAAAGGAGAACTCCGCGCAGGCAGGCGGCGGGAAGGTCGGCGCGGCTCGGTAATGAATGAAAGCCCCGCCCCGGCGGTCTTCCCGTCCCTGTCGCCCGCCGCTCCCCATCCCAGGTGCAGAGGGAGGCGGAAGAGGCGTCGCCCTGGAGAAGGGGACGATCCTCGGGAGCACAGGGGGCGGGGAGCCGGCTGCTGAGAGGTCGGGCGCTCTGCGGACACGCAGCGTGGGGCACGGCGGGCGGCGAGGAGCGCGGGGCCGGCAGCCGCGCCCACCGCCTCGCGGAGCACTGAAGCTCCCCTAGGGCTCCCAGGGGACCGCGCCCGCTGTTCGCCCAGTGACATCAGCCAGACTACAGCCTGCGCAGGCCCCTGGAAAAGAAAATGGAACGTGATTTCTGCCCCTGCCCTGTGTCTTTCATTGTTTTGTTTTGTTTTTTTTTTTTTCTCATTGTTTTTTAAGTTCTTTAAAAATAGGAAAAAAGAAAAATTTTAGTCTGATTTTCTAATTGCCCCACCCACTAAAGTATGCTGTATCTCTAACACAGCATTTATTTGCAACCAATGCAAGAGAGTTAACAGACTAGTAACTAATTAAAACATCTTTATTTTTTCAGTGTAACCTGAAGCATGCGTTCTTTCAGGTCTATGTGGCACCACAAGCCACTCAGAAGTCGGGGCTGGGAGACCCCATCTGGAGGAGCAGTGGCCCAGGAAGGCAAGCACATTAAGGACGCAAATCCTGAA
This sequence comes from Ctenomys sociabilis, assembly GCA_004027165.1. NCBI lineage: Eukaryota > Metazoa > Chordata > Mammalia > Rodentia > Ctenomyidae > Ctenomys > Ctenomys sociabilis. The sequence continues at coordinate 60,559 of PVKA01000741.1, forward strand.
GATCCACAGGACAGCGTCACACCCATCACGCAGCAACTTCCCCTAGGCCACCGCTGATCGCAGCACTTCTACTGCAATAGGACCAACAGGCTGCAACTGCTGGGACTGATCCTTCTTTTCTTTTACAAGAGATTGGAGCTATGGCTACACAGTGAACGGAGACTGCAGGCCTCCAGAATTGCCACTGGACATGTTTTCTGACAGCTTCTGTAGAGCGCTGATCGAGTCAGCACCCTGGCAATGAATGAAAACCTAAAAGGAGAGCAGCCTGGGCCGGGATCACTAACCTAGGCTCTGAAACCCTATCACTGAGCGAGAAAGGGCTAGGCCACCTATGAGGGCCGCAAAGACATTCTGAACAGAACCCCAACTGCATGAGAAATAACAGCAAGAATCAGCAAATGGGGTCCTGTCCAGTTAAAAAGCTTCTGCACAGCAAAGGAAACAACCACCAGAGAAGAGAGATGCCCTACAGAATGGGCAAAATGGGTCAGCGATCCCCTGGACAGAGGACTAACATCTACAATACATAAAGAACTCAAAATAAATAAATAAATCAGACCCACCTCCAAAACAGAAGACCCAATCAAAAGTGAAATAAAGGACAAATGGCTAATAAATACATGGAAAATATTCAACATTACTGGGCAGCAGAGAAATGCCGATTTAAACTGAAGCAGTGCAGAACTTGACCTGCTATTGCTCTGGGGTGCCCTGGACAATCCATTAAATCCCTTCCAAGTTCCTTCCTTTGTATAAACTGAAGGTGACAGCACTTTCTCCCTCAGATGGAGACAATGCACACGGAGGAGAGGACAAGACATCTACAGGCTGCTCCACAAATCTGAGCCATGGTTCACATCCCAACGCAACCGCTAATAGGCTCCTGCCCTCATCCACTTTCTTTCTCCTGCAAACGTAGCTCACCTGCGCTCTATGAGCCACAGCACTGGCGCTGGATGAGTTGTTAACTACCCAGAGCCCATTCCTGCGCAAAGTGTGTCCAGTCTTCGGGCAAAGTCTGCGTGCCCTCTGCTCCTTGTTGCTCATAAGTGAAAAGGAAGCTCCACACATTGAATAACGTCCTCCTTCCCATCATGAAAGGGCACCCAGAGCTTTAGCAGGCAGGAAACCATCCCAGCACACATGCTGTCCAGTTGGCATGCACAGGCATCTTCAACAGCACCCATTCCTCCAGACAGGCCGATAAGGAACATATTCATGCAGCCAAAACATACATTTCCTTCCTCTATTTCTGCAGTGAACAGACAAGCAAGCTGGACGGTCACACCAAGGATTATGAAATGGCAAGAAAGAGATTTTTAAGCCACCAGGGCCTCCAGAACAGCAGGAGCAAATTTCGCCTACTCACTTCCAACCAAAAGTATGCACCCCTTGGGTAGTGGAAAAGTACAGAGGGTTTAAAACCCCTACTTATTAACCAGAGTATACTCCTTGGTGAAACTCTTTCTTCTATCACTTACACAGTGTCCAAAATGCAGGCAGACACTACTTCTAAAAACCCAAGCCTCTCCTTCAAAGGATTTGCGCAGTTGCTGATGGATATAAAGAGACATCAGGAAAGTGTGCTTGAAGAACATAATTAGCTAAGGTTTCCAGGAAGCTTCGGAATGTTTTGGTTTGAGGAAAGAAATGGGTACAAGTCCTACCAGTAATGACCGTCTTAAACAGGGACGAATTTTATGCAAGGGATCATTTTGATTTCTCCTTCATGGATCTATGATCATATGGATTTGGGAACACACAAAGATGGCAAGACTTAATTTTGCGGAGCCACTGAAAATAATATTTTAGTGTTTAACAGTCATATGTTAAATTAAAGGAACTTTTCAATTAGCAGACGAAAGAAACTTTTTTAGTTTAAAAAAGAAAAAGAAAAAAAACTACATAGAAAAGGATAAGAAAAAAATACTCCACAACTGGTCCCTGGCTTCTAAAACCGATGAGTAAAAATCAGATGTTCAAAAGTCTCAGGTGTTTTTCTTCCTTGAAGATAAATGTCACAGCAGCTCTTATTCAGTTAGTACTTTATAAGCCTCTCTTGGGAAAACAGGGACATGTGAAAAAGCAAAGCAAAGCCCCTGTCCTTCACAGCCCTGCACATGGCAGCACTACTGGTCGCTCTGCTCAAAGGCTGAAAAGCCTTACCTGTCCATGTCCCTGTCTGACCTCCTATCCCTCGTCCCTGCTCTCTAGGCACCAAGCCCTGGACCCACTCACAGGATCTTTCACCTGGACTCCAGCTCAAGCCACTGCCCTCAGCAGCAAGACACAAGATTCGGGCTGTGAAGCATCGTACACACAGACGCAGAAACTGCGTGCATTTCTGGCCTGGGACCTTGGGCCCTACCTAACAGCATTGTCCTCCATGTTCCAGGGACACATCATTTATCCTCTTGTATCTTCAAGTGCTTCCTAAGGAAGTACAAGGAAGTTTGTGTTGTCTTGGCCCATAGTGTCCCCATGCACTGGAGCGTTCCGATACCTACTGCACTGATGCCAATGTCATGCAGCCCTTTAAGAAACTCCCAGGCCCAAAGTATTTGTAAAGAAAACAAAACATGAATTGAGCATGACCTAGTTGAATAAAGGCTTGTAATGTCAAGTGGATACTGGTACGGTCTATGCCACAGCCACAAATTAATGGGAGCCTAAGGAAGGAAGGTTTAAATCTGAATGCTTGTGTGGAAGCCTGCAGGAAGGAGTACAGAAGCCAACGGTAAGAAGAGATAGAACCTACAGTTCATGTCAGATAAAAAGAAGAACATGAAGAAGAAGAAGAAGGAGGAGGAGAAGGAGGAGAAGGAGGAGAAGAAGGAGAAGAAGGAGAAGAAGGAGAAGAAAGAAGAAGAAGAAGAACAAGAAGAAGAAGAAGAAGAAGAAGAAGAAGAAGAAGAAGAAGAAGAAGAAGAAGAAGTTTCCCTATCAAGAACAGAATACATGCTGTGGAACTGGCAAACAGCACAGATTGCAAAGTTTTGGCCACCAAAGCAGTACGCAAGAACCGATGGGATGGAAGGTAGGACACTGCAGCCCAGAGCTGTGTTAGTTCTAAAGACAGAACTATTTCATTGAGATCACAATCTGAAAGCATAAATTCCTCAAAGAAAAACCCAGACATTGCAAGGACTGTCCAGGGCAGACTAGAAATGGCATAGCAGAGAGGTGCTGCCACCAGGAAACCCAGCCAGGAGAGAAACTCCAGAGAACGGTCAGTGTCCAATCTGAGAGATGCAATCAAATGGAAAGGCCATGGGGGCCTGCCTTCCACCAAGTCACCGGTGACTTCAGGACAGCAGTGTCAACAAACAGCAGAGCCTTGGCAGATTCTATGCACTGAAGAAAGGGAGACTCACATGAAATAATACCTGGATTCAGGCATTCAGTATTTTCTGCACTCTGAAGTTATATTTTATATCTGCCCTAGGTTTATCTTTTACCTGAAAAAAGGGAATGGATTCCATATCTGACTTAGAAATATTCTGATTACTTAATCCCAAAGTGCAGTCTTTTGACTTGCTACTATACCACCTACAAGATGAAATCTTTCTGGAAATGAATGCAATATAGTTCTTTACTTGGTCTTAACTTTTACTCTGTTTGAACTTCTCCATGCTGCTGAAGGCGCTGTAAGTCAATAATCATTGATTATTATCTAAAACCCATCCAGAACTCACCACACTAACCTATCTTTCACCTTCACTAGCCAATAAGATATCTACCAAAGTGATTCTGGACTGTTCTGTGTTCCAAGGATAGCCAATGAATGCTACAACTGGATTATAATCCACATGGACAGAAGACAACACCATTTACCTACATTCTATAAAACATCTCATTTTTGTTCACAAATGTGTCGTGTGAACAAAGACAAAGCAGGCTAAAGCACACCAAAAGAATGCTTACCTAAATGAGATGCACTCATTAACATAACTGTGATTCAAGAGAGGTGAGCTCATATTATTTAAACCTATTATCATGGAGAGGTCCTCTCTCTTTTAAAAGATTTTAAATAAAATATTTTCTGAAGTCATACAGCGTTATTTTCATTCCCATTGCTAGAAAAAATAAGAAGGTTCCAATCTCTTAAAAGTCAGAGAAGAAAGCCTTAGACTAGGTAGGCATCTGTAGTTATCAAGTGTGCCTTGAGGTTTCAGTTGTAATTCTCGGCAAAAATGAAAAATAAAGTCAATAGAGACAGCAGGAAGAGAAGAGAAACCGGGATAGCTATGTAATACAAATGAGCATTTTCATCCTTTTTTTTTTTCAAACAGTACCCTCACAGCACCAAGAATGAGTTCTGTGGAAGAATGAGAATCTTGGTCAAGATAACTCTTTCACCCATTTCAGAACATTTCACTCATTCCTCCTAATTTAATTGATAATTTCTAGCCAAAGGAATATGATGATTTTCCACAAGCAATGTGTTCATTTCAAAGGAATAGCTTCACAAACTGTTCATGAGAGTATTTCACCTGAAGAAATACCAAGGAAACAAAACCAAAGCAAAAAAAAGAAAACGAAAAACTAACCTGGCCTCTGGTGAACAGACAAAGAAAAGCATGCAGATGCAGCATGGAGTCCTCCCCTTGCAGGTGCACGCAAGGAGTCCTCCCCTCGCAGATACATGCATGGAGTCCTCCCCTTGCACATGCACGCATGGAGTCCTCCCCTTGCACCTCGGATCAAGTTTCCAACACAGACCCTGGACCAACCAATTCCCAGGGCCTGACACCCCTGCTCTCTGATGTCTCTTCTGCAGCAGCCCTTGGTGAGAGCACAGAAGAGTCCAGCTCAAAGTCTCACTGCATGGAATTCACTTCAATTTTTTAAAAAACTAGAAATGCGAAGGACTATTGCACTGGGATCTTAAACTGGGCATTTGATTTATGTGGGGTAAGGGTTGCATTTGCCTTCAGTTTATGCAATTTTACTATTTAGGACTGAAAGAAAGGAGGACTCTTAAGAGAGCTCAGAAGTCGAAAACAGGGAAATCTGTCCTCCCCATGCAATAAAGTAAATGAATAAAGTTAGCTTAATTAAAATAAAAAAATTAATTACAGCCATTCATTGCAGTTAGGGACCACAGCTAAAAACAGAATATGGAAAAATTCAAAGAAGAAAAGCAAAAGCATTAAATTTATATTTTAAAATTTTAGCTTCATTTGTAGTTAAAATATATCATTCAAAAGACAAGACTAATAGGAAAAGCACTAAAAATAAATGAAGTTTTTGTATCATTCTTTTCACTTGTTTCCATAAATGCTGAGAAGTTTTCGTAAAATGCCATGAATGGATCTCAAGCATGTTTTATTAACTAATTGCATGTTTCAGTCTGAAATATCTAGATTTTATCACTTTCAACTTACCAAGGGACCCACGACTATGAACAAAGGAAAGCACAATTTAAAAAAAAAAAAAAAAAAAACCTCTCAAATGAACACTTAAAAAAAAAAGTCTCTATATAGATGAATGTTTGAAGTATTTTAAACTGAAGTGAGAATAATACAAACCAGATTCCTATTAATGACCATGTTACAACCGATCTTTCAATACAAGCTATATTTTATATCAGTGACTCCAAAGAGGTTTCACTAGGGTGTCTGTAAAAACATAAAACCTCGGTTTTCTGAAAAAGTCTTAAACCTTCCCTGATAATGTCTGCATTAACATTTGATTCCCATATCTTCATAAGGTAATAATACACCATCGTACAATCATCAGTTTTTCACTCTGTATCAATGACAATTCTATTCCCATCTGCAGCATAAAAATAAAGATTAACAAATATTAAATATCCAGCAGATTTCCTCAACAAACACTAAATCATCTAGGGTTTTACTGACCAGACATTGCTTTGGTTCTTTATCCAAACTGCTGAAAGCCATTTAACATTTTATCTTTGGGTTTCTCTTTCGTGGACCAAGCTGATGATGTGATCCACTACTCAAAATAAAATATGACCTGATGTTTGCTCCAATTACAGCTGAATTAAGCACAATGTGAGAGATACAGGCCAAACCTGAAATGCAGATTTAAGGTTTTCATACTTGTCCACAACAAAACCTTTAAAGAATCTTAAGCCTAGATTTCTATTTGGTCCTTCGATGGAAAGGAGAACACTATAGCTTTGCGCACATACAGGAAAAGGAGTTGGAAGTCAGGGTTCAGGGCCAAATCCTAGAACTACGCCACTTAATGTGCATCTAATCTTAGGGGATTTAATTTATTCTTCTGTGTATTTCCTTTTGTGCATGAGTTTCTCAACCTAATGAGATAAAACATACATTACATTGGGTTCAGGAAGTTTGCTAATATTTTTAAAGGATCACCTCTTCTCAAGATTAAGTGGACCAAGCATGTCTGCTACAGTCTCGACGGAGGTAAGCTTCCTACCCCTCTATGTTTGGAAAAGGTAAAAGGATCTGCTGGATTTTTATTTATCTAAATGAAGAAGTTTTAAACTAAAAGTGCAAACATTAAGCTGGCTCCTCTGTCATCTCCCCAATGGGTACACGTTCTAAAATGTCCTTCCGAAGGAGCCCACTAAGCGTGGCTCACAAGGATCCCACCGTCCTAGTTCCACACAGCGCTGTGATTGCAAGGGACCAAAAGCCTCGGTCAAACGTCTGCTTGACATCACAGGGGACAGAGGTGGCCACTCGCAGGGCTCCCATTTCTACCAGCGGAGACATGAAACTGCTGTTGAGTACACCCCGTCCCAAGAGGAGTCGTCCTCTGCGGAAGCCAATGCCTCTTTTCAGGGACAGTGTGGGGAGGGGTTAGGGATGCTAAGTTTATGATTTGGTATCTGCTTCTCTGAGGCCTAATGCTTTTATTCCAAATGAGAACACTTTCATACCTTTCAGATGTCTTTCACATATAGAAGCAGACCTATTACTTCTGCATGGTAAAAGCCTTATTTATTTTACATATTATAGCTTGATAATGGCAACCAATTTAGCCATAGTTAGAGGAGAAATAAGGCAAAAAGCACAGCAACTTTTTTATACTAAAACTGTTTTGGCACTAAAGTGTTACACAAAAACCTCTATATAGAGATATATATATTTTTAAGATATTTAATCTTAATCCTACACATTAAGGGTTTTTTTTGGTTATTAAATTTGGAGAACTCCACTGAATGATCATAAACAGAATTCAACCCTAGCTAAGGTTTTTTTTTTTTTGCATTTATTTTTCTTCAATCAAATTTTAAATACACATATGTAAGATATAAATGAGAAATGATTAAATGCCATTGTTTAGTATCATTCCGAATTTTTAATTAATTAGAAAGAATAAACAAGGAGATAATTTTTCCCAAACCATTCTTATTTGAAGTAAAAGTGTGAAAATCACACACACAAGAGAATTTCTCCCTACAGGGACTTCTTAGAAATGACCAAAATATGCTACTAAAGTGGGCAGTGATTGCTGGCTTTCATACACATCAGTTTCTGCAAGGATAACAAAGGCAAACATACAAAATTAATCTTTATTTTTATGAGAAATAAAAGCATTCTGTAATAAGAAAGCTGAAAAGATGAAACATTTTTCTCCTTTATAAAAAGCTTAAAATTCAAACAAAACAAAACAACCACCAAAACTATTTCAAAATGAACAAACTTCAAATAATCCAGGACAATTTGTAAAACATTTTTCTATAACCACTTCAGAACGAAAGATGTCAATTCGGAAGTAGTAGACACATATTTCACTTCAAAAAAAAAATCCAAAACTCCTAGAGATAAAAATTCAAGTGAACATCCCAGTGATTAAGTCTCGCATTGCTTGGCCACGAACGACTTTCGGCACTTAAAACATAAAACTGCCAGTTTCCTCTGCTTGGAGACAAAACAAAAAAAAAAAGCAAACAGTCACTGCTGTATTTTCATAGACATGAAATACAGCACTGGCTTTTATAAAAGGTGACCACAGAATATTTCTACATATTATGAGAGAGATGTCACAGCTCTTAAAAATCAGTGGCAAATTCCAAACCTTAGAAGTATCCCTGGTAGGCAGCTACTATTCCAGTTTCCACGACTCCTTCAACTCTGATGCAAACCCTAAGTGCACTAGCCCAGCTCCAAGCGCTGATACATCCAGCAGTTTGTGCTTGATGTGATTGAGTGCACAGACTATAAAGAACATGGAAAACTCTTTATCAGAGACCTCAAAGTGTTGACAATGTGAGACTTTACCTTCTCTTTCTCACAAATCTAAAACATTCTGATGGTGCACATTTTTTAAGTATTCTTCTTCACTAAATCCAGATAACACGTATTTCAAGCATCATTCACGATGGAGTGGTCCAACTCATATTTATAGACTTGGAATCCAGAGCTGGGTAGAAGTACTGAGTAACTAAAATTGTCTTAATCTTTTAGCCAGAAATGTCACAGTTGGTGCTTATAACTGTTTCCAAATTATACCACAACTTTATTTAATTTCATTCAATGCATCTCCTCATAGAAATGGAGTATCAAAGGCTCAACAGCAAACAATAAAATCAAATTATTATTTCACTACACATAATCTTTTTCCACATCTTACACCACTGCTCTGAAAGTACAAATATTATAAAGAAATGCCCATAAAAATCCTACAGCTGGCACATTTTACCACGAAAAGAGCAAACCCTTATTCCTCCAGAAACTGAAATATAAGATCTCAAACAAGGAGGAAAAAAAACTAAAAGAAAAAAATGGTAATAAGCCATGGCAAAATAATCCAGAGGAAGCATGCTTGGTCTCTGCATGATTTTCTTTAGTATCCTAAAATCAACAGCATCACGCCGCCCATGCACTCTGCTTACTCTTCTGAAAACCATCCAGAGGATTTTCAGAGAAGAATAATTCTGGTTGCACTTTCAAAGGCCAAATTAACTCAGTCCTTTCCACTCCTGAAGCAGTGCAGCACAGTAAGCTCAGCAGAAGCACAGGAAAGAAAATGCTTTCTGTCACGCCAAGCCCGGAACTATGAGTGTGACCCAGGGGAGGGTATCTAAAATTCCCAAAGACCACAGGCGAAGAGGTCAAAGTTTTCCTATGTCAAAACTATAGAAATGAATAAAGCCATGTGCAGCTCGTGCTTGACTTTATCACTGCCTGTACAGTGTCCTACCCCTCTTTCTTTCAAATACAGTTGCATATGCATCTACGTATATGGGTAGATTTGTTTAAAGGAATTGAAAATGGGGAAAATAAACAAAAAGAAGAAAAATAATGCTTTTAACTAGTGTCTGCTTTGGATAGTCCATTCCTAATCATTATTAACTTAGCTATTTAAATTTTATACAATGAAACATCAAAATATTAAAAGAGTGCAAAAAGCACAAACACACACACACAGTTAACTCTAAGCTATGCACTGAATTAGTCTCAGAATAAAAGGTGCATGATGTGTAGACAAAAATACAAACCAATATACGTAACAGTAAAAGGTTAAATTTGGACCAAGTGCACAAAATTATACCCACAGATACACATGTCTTATGATTTTTACCATTAACTGAAAATCTGAGTGACAGCTTCCTGCTTACAAGCTTATCAAAATATAAAGAAAATGTAAAATATATTATACATACTTAGGGCATTCTCTCACCATCATAAATCCTCTTAAGAATAGGACATTTCAAAGTAGAATAAAAAGGTTAGGATAGAGAATAAAATAAACACTTTATTGTAATTAAGATTTAGATGGCATCCTTAACAGTAATTTACCACTTCTTACACTCAAAAATATGATTCTACAATGAAGAAGAAATTCCTCATAACTATTTGATTACAAATTCCAGAAAACAACACTTCATATGACTTATTATGCTGATGTGTAAATGCTTAAGTGGGCCACTTATTTTCTGAAACTTCCCTAAGTCCACAGAACTAAGAAGTAGATTTTATAATAATCTTTACAAGAAGCACACATTCACTGGTAAACATAATCACACATGGCCTCTCACTGCTACTTCAAATCTATTTTACATAGAAATTCAACATCCAAATACAGAAGAGACCTGACTCAAAGTTACATCAAAAAATAACTGATAAAAAAAATGATTCATCTTTTCCATAAGGAAACTAATTTGTGCCGAGAAAACTTGGGCCCTTTCTATAACTTATGTCTATAACATACATGAATGACCAACCTTAACTTTTGTCAATTAACTGTTCTTGGAGAAAATGAGCTAGATTATGTCGAAGAACATATAATGGCATCAAAAATGGAGCAAAAGCAAATGTCACCATCCCTTTTTGGAACACTTCTCTTTTAGGACCACTTCACAGCATTGACAGACAACTGGGACGCTGCACTACACTTTCAAGGGCTCGCACTGCGCAGATGACATCACAGAGCAAGCTGAGTGTGGCTTTTAATTTGCTTTGCAGTCTCACTGTCATTTCACTATCTGCATCAGAACTAAGCTAAGACATTTACATGGGTATCACAAAGACTACTATCATTTCTAACACTACGCAATATCTTAAAATTTCACGTAGCATACAACGACACAGAAACTGTACAAGGAGACAATTCCTTGCACATCCGTGTGCACGCTTAGCCATTATGAAGTCACATGCTCAGTGTGTGCACTTGTGCCCTGAGAAACAAAAGAGAAAAAGTTAACCCTAGATGAGGAATGCTTCACCCTTCTGTATCATATTAGGGCAAGAAAGCTCCACGATTAACTCCTGCCACATATATTTACACTATTTATAGATATAGCTGAGTTCCTATATAAATACGGGGAGAAACTAAAATAGCACTTTGCAAGAACTCACAGAAAGCCATACTGCACAGTGCAATCAAGAAACACATGCCAGAGTAGAAATCTTCACTACCTCTAAGTTCATGCAGTCTGTCCAAATTCTGGAAGTAAAAAGGCTCCGAGGGGAAACCCTTCTCATCCCTGGTTTTCTGTGTCTGCAATATTTTTCCTGCTCAAGCAGCAGCTGTACTGCTCTCGCTCATCCCATATTGGGTCCGTTCCTGGTTACTAGACTATTCAACTCAGTTCAACAATAATATTAAAGTTTTTAAAGTGCCACTAATATACATTAGATACTATAAATATTTGTTACTGTTATACTACTCTCCATTCACTATCATGAATACAAATTAACAGATAAAGCAATTATTAATGCAAATAAGAGAACTATACTCCCTTCAAATTAAAGAAAAACAAACAAGAAAACTAAACTGTGGGCACTCCTAACTCTGTCTTAACACCATCTACCATACAAGACAGACAGTGACTCATTTGTTTATTCAAGAGTTAAATAATTGAATATATGCTAACTTCTGACTTACTTAAAAGTACCTGGAGCACGTTCCAGGCCTACTCCAACCGCGTCGATCACCTAGCTACAACAGTTGTTGTGTGGTGCTCCTGATGAGACAGGACACCCAGCAACCCTCCAAACCAGTATTACAAGCCCGGCAAATAGCATCGCACTTGGGTGACACACTGAATCCATCACCCTAGGGAAAAATGCACGCAAATCCTAGCATGGAGTCTTTACCAAGTCCCACATTATTTCTTCATAATGTTTGGGGCTCAGGGAATTGTAAACGACCCAGTGTTAGCCCCTAAAACCACCTCTTCAGAAACAAGGCTGCCACCCCAGTGCTTGGACCTACAGAAATGAGACTCCTCCAAGTGATCTCAGAAGCACTTCTTAAAATATACTAAAGTGAAGCATTTTGATTTACAGGGATTTTTTTTTTCAAATCTACTAGTAAACTCAGAAGATCTAAGTATTAGGATCAAGATCATCACGTTTCAACCCCATCCTCCAGAGTTCCAGACTTTAAAAAATAGGTCCTGTATCTCCTTCAAACATTCACACTAACAGCAGAGTTCACGGCTTAACACGCTAAGTCCCACCACCAAGAGCGGGGATCCACATCACCACATACACGCCATCCTCAAAACCCACCTACAGGGGCCCGCACAACACGTGCACCCACAATCATCTAAACACAGCACAGCCGGCATAACTGCTTCGAGCGACTGCAGGCCTTGACACGGCTCCAATACAGCTCCTAGGAGAGGGACCCTTCTCACTACCCAAATATTACACAAACCAAAATATATTACCTTTGTTCAGACCACACTGCTGTTCATTATGTAACAGAAAGGGTCACCCGTCAGCTGCCAGGAAGCAAGATAGCTCTGGCTCCTTGCAGTGGAGGTGGTCCGGAATGGTTTGAGGCAAAACTGAAACATATTGTTTAAGTAAACCTTAAGGGGAGGGGATGAAATGCGCAATTGACGGATTTTTTTTTTTTGTTGTTGGTATCGTCTTCCACAAATCCCCCCACCCCACCCCCTGCCCAGCAGTGCACAGGCTGCTGATATTTAGGGACTATGCCTCCAAATCATCTCCCTCGGCTTTCTTTTCCCGCTTCCTAAACTATTTTTCACCTTCCCCTCAGTTTTCAAGTAACAAATTAACATTGGAGATATAAACATCTAGTGACAGACCCCCAGAGCTCTTGAAATTTATGTCTGAAAACTTTGTAAAAACTGAAACAAATCAAGAGTTACTCCCAGAGTTCACCCATGCTGGTGCGCAGTGAGAACAGACATTCTTCCAGCTTGTCCTCTGACAAATCCTTAAATTAACAAGGGAGGAATACCTGGGATTTGAATCAACCTCTGAACAACTGAGAAACACACAAAGTAAATCAGAACTGTCAAAGTTTTAAACAGAACACTCCCAGGGCCTCTACTATCCAGAATGCTTTTCACAATTATAATTATCAAAGATTTTACCCTTGCTCTTCAGGACACTTGTTTTCTGTACGTATTAGTTCTTAAATACATTCTATAGAAAAATAAAAAGAATTTCACAGAAACAAGATTGGGATTAAAAGCAGAGTCCACAATATGTAACCTTAAGATTTAAGCCTGCCTAGCAATGATTCACATCAGAACTGTGGAGACAGAGCTCGAATCCACCCGAGGGCTGAGGGCCCTGCTTCTGGGTGGAGTCCTTTCCCCTAAGGAAGAAAACACTGGCACAAATCTTTGTGCCCCCTGAAAAGATCCTGCTGCTCCCCAGCCTCCAAATTTGTCCCTCATCAATCAACACCACCAGATCAGTAAAGCTCTGTTTGCCTGTTCAAGGCAGACAGAAAATGATGATGAAGCACAAAGAAATTAAAAGTTCTATGTGATAAATAAGGCTCCAAAATTATCATGTGAAACTGTAAGGAGAAAAAAAAAAAACCTCCAGGAGAAACATGCTGACCATAAAATAATATTTTCAATCTCAAAATGCATTTTGGTAAAGTTTCATCTATTTTCCTTCCTCTGCACATAAAAATGATTAATGTCACAATTAAACTTCCACATTTTGATGTGCTGCTAACAGGTGTGGCATTCTTTATATAAACATATGCACTGACCTGTCTGCATCGATTACCTTAATTAATTAATCTTGGTGGAAACAAAAACTAATTTTTTCCCAAATAAGAAAGAAATAAGGCAATGCAAAACCCCCGCTCCCCCAAACCCCAAAACTGTTTAAGTTACCGGTAACCTGAAATGCACTAGCCATCACAGGCGCAACTGGAGAAATCCAACAATGCTCAGCAAGAAAGGTTTTTAATAACAGATTGAAAAACAAGAATAAAAATAACTACATCAACAGAGCCTTCCTTCCTCGGGCCACAAGCCCGTTCTTACTTGAACTTTTTTCTTTTTCTAAAAAAATGGCATTTTGGCCACTAAAACCAATCCAGAACATTATTAAAAGTTAAAAGCTACCAATTACTTCTGTCTGTTCTTTTAAAGCAAAGTTTGGCATTACGTCAGTTGGTTTAAAGAAAACAAGAAAGAGAGAGAAAGAGTAGGAGAGAAAGTTTCTATTTGTATAAACTAAGCCACCAGGGAAGGTGTCTAGCCACTTGTAAAGTATTTACTGCAGGTTTTTAAAGAGCTAGAAACATTTTAAAAATTAAATGCTTTTTATTATTTCATGAAATGTACTTAAAAACAATAAGCTTATCCTTAATGTCTGCTTTGAGGAGTTATAATGTATTTTTTTAAAAAATCTCAAGTATAGCCTTGATTTAGAAAATGATTTCCAATGATGCTTCAAACTGGGACGAGCATAGATAATTCATCTTCGTTTTTGCCACTTGGGTCTATGCTTTTGAAAGCAAAGAGTTGGGTGACAAAAAGTAGACATCGCTGGTATTGTAGACTCTAGAGCCTGCAGACAGGAGTCAGGCCTCACCCACAGCACCGAGGAGAGTTCAAGTGTTCCGCCACACACCTCCCCCGAACTCTGTCCTGAATGAGGTTCCACACAACCACCCCATCAGAGAAGCAAACCAAAGAAGAAGAAATTCAGTTCTGAGACACATCAGAGCCATTGAGTGACAGGACAACCCAAAAAGGGACCATAATGTTAACATGAAGAAAATTATTTATGAAGATCAGAATGTTGTCTATCAGTAAAAAAATGGTCTGGACCCACTTACAGTCACGTACAAATCCTTAAAAGCAATTACTGTCTCTCAGCAGCACTATTCACTCCCCGACAGTAGAATAAAACAATACTCAGTATTTTAGCATATTTACTTTAATTGACTGCTTAATGTTCTTAGGAGACAAATGAGTTTAACAATTATTTTTAAACTGCCCCAAGTTTTAAAACATAAATAATTATAAAATACTTTTTTTTAACATGGCTATTATAGGTGCCTTCAAAATTTAGATTAAATTTCTACTTGGCAAACACTAGAAGACAGAAAAGCATCTTCATAGCCTATTGGAAGGGAGATCCTGAAATTCTATAACTCATAACTGTATAATAACAGAGAATTTACTTCTTTTTCTATACTGAAAAACAGACTGAGTCATCCCATAGACAAGCAACCGAAGTAAATCCAAATCTACATGTACTGGTATTAATTTCCTCAAATTTCAATCACCAGTAAATTAGGAAGATGAATGTCCAAACAAGACTGAGGACTAGTTATGCATGGCATTAGCACTCACATCAGCCACCCAAAGAGGAAGAAGGAAAAAACCTGTTACCTGAAAGCTTGACCAAGGATGAACAACGGAAAAGAAGTCCATACAACTTGCCTGTTTTTATCTAATTGATTGCAACTTGTGAGTTGCAATGTTTGGGAGAAGAACTGTCTGAGGTTATAGTTTTCTATGCCTGCCAAAAAACAGATGTAGACGACCACACCAGCCCTCTCGCAGAAACTAAATTAAGCAAAGGCAAATACCAAGTGGAAAGCTGTCTGTCTCCTGAATGAATGGCTTCATTTTACACACCAGAGAATATCTTGGTAAGGATGTTCTAATATGAGCCAGTCATTTTTAAGTATATCACTATTGCAAAAATAATAATTTTCCCTTCAAATCAAGTACAGACACCTGCCCATAAATGTTCCTAAAATCTATTTTGTTCTATACATAACAGCAGTGCTGTGACATTGAAATAAACAAAAATAATTGTTAAATATATGTATTACCAAAAACAGTTTAAACATGTTACCAATGTTCATCCCAGTTTCAAACTCCAACTTATAGTTCAAAAACAACTTGCTGAAAAACTTTCAATAATCTTTACATACTTCAACAAATGACAAAAGTTTATTAAAACCTAATAGCCTTTGACTTATTGCTTAGTAAAACATACACAGATCATTAATAGAAAAGTGTTGCTTTTATCTCTGAATAGACTCCATTAGAATAGTGATAATAAATAGAAACAGCACTGAAATACTAAGATCTTAAAATCAGCTTTTTCAGGTACACTTTTTTCCATGATCTGAAGGCTGTCCTCGGAATGAAGACTTCTTTATGCATACAGAGACCTATACTGTGAAAATCAGAGCAAACTCTCGAACGATACACAACTTTGAAAGAAAAGCAAAACTAGTACCACGGATATAGTAAGGCATATGTAACTCGCTTATGACTAGCACACTGCTGTGGATTCCAAACTGTTTTCTAAGCAAGAAAACAGAAAAATGTTTTAAAGTTATTTAAAATATTAGCCATCAAAACACTAAGCTCAGATTTCTCAGACGCTCTGACACTTTCTTCCTTACCTTTACTGCCACCTTTAAGAGACAAAGGACAAACTATAAACAGCAGTCAGGATACCCACAGCATCTAAAATTCAGAGGCGTGACAAACTTTCCAGAAGGCATTTGCTGTGTTCCACCATTTATTTGAAGTGTCAGACTTAGTTATTATGTGTGTAAAAGTATTGGACACACACACAATCTAACATGTAACAGATACATGAGGCACCCATAAACATCAGCTCACTGCAGGTAAATTATACTTTGCCAGTACCTTATTAATGAAGCTTCAGAATGGTCCGTACTTGTACAAATCAAATCAGGACACTGGCATCCTAACTGTTTCCTCTTCGGAGGTTTTATTTTCACATTATTAATATCCAGAAATCACCGTTCAGCTTTAGCACACAATTGACCCTGTCTATGTAACTGAATGGAGATGTTTTTATCAAAGAGAACAGCTTTAAAAGGAAGTTAAAAACTCTAAGGAAAAATAAACGTTAAGAGCTATATGTTTAACATGTTAAGATTCACCAGGGCATTAATAAACTTTCACTTTTAACCTTTTAAAATAAAAAAAGAAACCTTCAAACTGTTGGTATCATTTCCAGCCTGTCCTGTCAACATAACAACTTACAGGAAACCTTTAACCTCCCATGAAAACCCTGTATTTATTGACAACCCTAACATACTTAAAGAAAGGGGGGAAAAGAAAAAAAAATAAAGGCCGCGCGACTACTTTAGGTCCTCTCAGTGTGAACACGAACCGGTGTAACTGGGAACCTCCTTAGAAAATGAGCAACTTGTTAGAAACCTCGCAGCAGCTAAGCTCAGAAACTTTCTCATTTTGTCCACGTCAAGAACTGGCTTCCCGCTCTGCGCTGCTTCCCTGACTGTCCTGTCCCTGGCATTGGTGACTCGGGCATTCTTTTCTAAATGATCAACTTTTCCCACAACCAGCAAGAAAGTAACACGATGTCAACGCGATCCATAGTTTTAGCTTTAGAGCTGGGGGTCTCAGAAGACTCTTTGCAAGTTGCCTGTTTTATTTATGCTTTACGCAATCAAATTTTAGGCAGCAACCAGGCCTACCCTAATCATTTCTTTATAATTCTGTCCCAGGCCCTGTCTGCATTCTGCCTTTCTCCTTACGATTTCTCCCTGGCGCTTTTCCATTCACCTGGTGCCTTTATAGAAGTTCGTGCATCTACAAAAGTTGTCTGAAATCGGCCCAACTTGTCTCACATTCAATTAATTCCCCGCTCTGCTGCTCAACTTCACTTACCTTGGTTCAACTCTAGCCGGGATTTTCCAAAATAGGATAAGGATGAATATCCTAGCATAATTTTGATTCAACCTTAAGATGCATGGCTCTTACTCAAAAAATAAAAAATAATTAAAAAAAACTTTCAATGTATCAGTGTTGAGGCCTAAAAAGATAGGGGGGTAATAAAGCGGGTCCAACTATTTAGTAAGTCCAAGATTTCCCTACTGAAACCCCACCAATCCTTCAGCCCACTAAAGTCAGATGCTTTAGAGTCAGTCCTAGAGCCATAAAACAGTGACTGGCTTCCCTTGGGAAAGGGGAAAACACCACCATGTCACACAGGTATTAACCAAAAAAAGAAGGAGGGAGAGAGAGAGAGAGAGAGAGAGAGAGAGAGAGAGAGAGAGAGAGAGAGAGAGAGATCCCTGGCACAGAAAACAGCTTCTCACTTCAAACAGCCCCCACCTAGGCCTCACCCTCAAATTATTCATGGGGTCCTATAATCCTGGAGTTATTTGGAGAGACGGCGGTGTTTGCCTTGGCCTCTCTGAGATGTGTCTCGGAGTCTACAGCCTAAACAGGAACTAGAGGGAAGGCACAGCGCCTCTCCTCCGGGTTGTCCCACCGCTGTCCGGCGCTTAGTCACCCGCTAGGGTCCCTGGCCCACGCGACACACGGGCATCCACAGCGGCGCCGAGGACGCCTGCCCTTCTCTGCCCCTACGGAAGCGCCCGGCTGCAAGGCCCTGCCACATGGCACCGACCCCAGAGCCACCGGGCTGCCCCGACCCGCTGGGACGAGGGTGCACCAGCGGATGCGACACCCTCCTCCCGCAGCCAAGCTGGGCCTTTACGGGAAAAGAAAAAACACAAAAGTTTCAAGCCAAGCTTTGCAAACTCTTCCAAGCCAGAGCCAGCGTGGAGCAGTTTTTCGCACTTAGGGGACCCCACACAGGGCTCTCCCTCTGGAGGGACCCTCCCGACCCTCCCAGGTTCGCCCGACTTACTCCTGTGCATGCCGCTGCGCAGCGTGCTCCCCGCTCGCCAGGAGCCCCGAGAAAACTCGCGCGGCCGCGGCGGCAGGGCCCCGAGAACCCCAGCTCCTGCCTGAGCCCGAGGGGAGCCGCGCTCGCCGGCGCGCAGACAGCGCGGAGGGGGCACCAGCCTGAAACTTCTTTTTTTGGCCAACCGGGATTTGTTTTTCCTCCTCCCCGGCGGCTGAACTTGACCCTCACTGACTCCAAGGGGCTACTGCAGCCACTTGGAAGTCGCCCGTCTGCAAGGGCTCGGATGCCTGGGACCCCAGCACCCTAACCCAGGCGGAGAGAGTGGGTGAGGAGGTGGGACGGAGGGTGGGGGGACGGGGGCGCAGGGAAGAAAGAAAGAAATCACGCGCAAAAAAGGAAGAAAGAAAATGCATGTGAAACCCGAGAAGGCTGCGCTTTGCTTTCTGCACACACACACACACACACACACACACACACACACACACACACACGCTCCCTCTGTGCTCAGGGTTTTTTTTTTTTTTTTTTCTTTCAAGAAAGTCACTTTTAATTCCCAGGGCTCCCCGCTGGCCGCGATCGCCCACATTCTGCGCACACGCGCGGGCGCAGCGCCGGCGTCGCGCGGCCCGGGTCCCGGTACCGGTCCGGTCCCGACCCGGTTTCCCCACCTTACCTGTTGATCAATCGTCGCGAACACCCTCGCCAGTCCGGAAGATGGTGGCGCGGCGGCCAGAGCCATGAACCGTCCTCTGTGGTCCGCGGAGTTGATCTTGGATTATTGGGGAGAAAAGGTCTTTTCCTGCCCCCCCCGCCCTGCCCCCTCGGGGAAAAGAGAGCGCGAGAAAGGAAAGGAAACAGCGAGGACGAGCCGGGTCGGCGGGGGAGGGACGCGGGGGGGCTGGGTTTTGTTTAAAAAAAAATAATAAATCACAAGGCGAGAGCGCGATCGGAGAGGACGCGAGGTCTGCAGCCCCGAACGATCAGCGCCCCAAAAGCAGGCGGCCGGCGCTGGCAGCGAGATCGGGGCTTTATCAGAAATGTTATCGCTTGTCAGGACCTCCGTCTCGGCGCATGACGTCAGTTTCAAGACACCAACACTATTAATATCAAAGGAGCCTTCGCGGAGGAGAGCGCCACCCCGACCAGCGCCTTAAAGCGACAGCGCGCGTCCCCGCGCCGCCCCGCCCGCCGCCGCCCGTTCCGCCCGCCCGCCCAGGCCCGGCCCGGCCCAGGCTGCGACCCCGCGCCCCGCGCCCCGCGCCCCGCGCCCGCCGCGACTTCCCCGCGCCCGGGCCGGAACCGCAGCCCGACCAGCCCGCGCCCCGCCCCGCGCCCGCGCCCCGCCCCCACCCGCGCGCCGGAAAACAGAGCCATCGCGCGGGCGGGGGGGCGGGGGGCACGGGGTCGGGGACCCACCTGGGGCGCGGCTGGCTGGCCGGCGCGCGGAGGCTCCGCGGACCCCCAGGCGCGGGCCCCGAGCGCCGCGGAACTCGCACAAGTGACTGCGCGGCCGCGCGTGTGCGCCCCGGCCTCCCGCTGCGGCGCGCGGGGACCCGCGCTCAGCGACCCGCTCCGGTCCGAGCCCGCGGCGGCCCCGGGCTGCGCCGCGGCGGAGTCCGAGTCGGGGGCGGCGGGGGTGACCTGGGAGCCCGGGCTGAGTGGGGCACGCGGCTGGGTGGGACTATTGGGGGTGTACAGGGCCGACGGAGTGGGACCCTCTGGGTACCCCCAGATGCAGGCGCGCCGCCCGCGGGTCTGCGGGGACGGGAGGGGAGCTCAGAGTTGGGCTCCACGCTGTCCTACTGCGTCTCTCCAGAGATGCCCATTGCTGGGAGAAACTGCCCCCGCGCAAAGTTCACTGAAATGAGCTTTTCTTCTTTCTTTTTTAACTTCTAAAGACCCAAAGACAGTGCATGAAACATCACCATGGCACGACTCGAACCATCGGAGGTGTTAAAAACTAAGTAAAGATTTCTTGGGCTTGGGACTTCATTTTCTTCAGAGGGGTGGCTCTGGGCGGCGTGCTTGTTCTGGGGGGGACGGGGTGGGCGTAGTCGGTGTCAACTAATTTTGTGCTAAAAGGAGAAACATCTTCCTTCTCTAAGCTACGAAATGATTAAAATTAGAATTTTAGAGAGGTACAATCATGAATCTGCGATCTGGAGATGAGGTGCTTTCCTCCAAAATATTTTCCACCAAATGATTTTGCATCTTTCTGGAGATGAGTATGTTTTCGAAACATACTAGTATCCGAAGTGAAAAAAAAAAAAAAAAAAAAAAAAAAAAAAAAAAAAAAAAAAAAAAAAAAAAAAAAAAAAAGCAGTCATACAAAAATGTAAGACTGAAATAAATATCCTGAAAAAAAAATTCCTTTTTTCTGTAAGGTCTTAATTTTTATTTAGCATAATTATGCACTTAGATACATTTCTTGTGACACATTTATTCCAGAAGCATTTGGGTTGTATGTGGCATACACTTTATGTATAGAAAAGCAGTAACTCTTGCAATAGAAAAACTAGCCAGGTGAAAGACTACTCAAAATACAGTTTCACAATGAGGCAAACAATATATTCCCTAAAGGAGAGAAGACAGTGAACCTCATATGCATAGTTATTTCTGTGTTATCATCAATTTAAATTAGTTGAGAACAGGTTTATATATAGCTCTGTATGCAGGGAGAATTAACAGCCAGATCTTCAGTGACTCTCAAGCATGGTAATGACCGCGCTGGAATTGTTTCCCAATGTCCACCACCGATTTCCCTTCTAAAAAATATCCCCATTTAAATACAGGCCTTTCCACACTGGAGTTATTTAACCACTGTCCGCCACCAATTTCCCCTCTAAAACGTATTCCATATTAGATAGACCTTTTAATGTTCATTTTTAAGCCACAAATTAATACGTTGAGTTTTATGGAAATCTGCACGGCACAGCAAGAAGCATTTTTATTCAGCAAAATAATAAGTATTGGAATGAAACATTCCTCGGCCATAACACACTGAAAATATTAGGTCAAATAAAATTTTGAAATATGTATCAAGTAGCCAGATTGTATTTAAAGGGTTAATACCACCTAAAACTTCTAAAGCTGGTATCTGACTGATAAAATCTACTGCAACAGCATCTTAGTAAAGTTAAATTGTACTATTTATCACAAGGATTAGGCCCCTAATCTCCTGCTGCTCCCCAAGATTTAAATGACATTTTAAAAGGGGAAGTGATCCCCCTCACAGTGGCCCAGGAGTCCAAGGCAATCGTCAAGAGTGTAAATTCACTCACATGAAATAATCATTGATTAAATAGGTTCAAAAAAATTAAATTACATGCTTTTGCAAGCACAAAACCCTTGAGAGCAGCTGGTGTTTTTGCACCTGTAATAATACAAAATCTGACCATTAAGTGTACCCAAAATTATATGTTATATGAAAAATTAAAGCCAAAGGTCTAAGGGTGAATTACATCCTTTAATTGAAAGGATAAAGTTACACTTCAGGTACTGGAGCCAACAAATTCATGCTCACTTAAAAATTTAATGAATGAAGTTTCACGGACTCGATTTTGCTGAAGTTTGCCTGAGAAACGAAGAAAGTCTTCATGTTATGATTTGCATTTTAAGTCAGGATACAGCAGATCAGGATGCTGTCTGTATGAACGCATTTACATTGGCCACAAAAGATCTGTCGAGAACTTAATAAAAGCACAAATATTTTTGTAAACTTTTTCAAGCAAATTACTTATTTATTTATGAGATAATTTATGAAGAAAATTTTTACCTCATGCTTTAGATATATTACATATGCTCCTGATTGACACAATATGTTCAAGCTCAAAGGCCCTCTTGGCATTTTTTAACTCTAGTAGGAATATTTCGAAACAAGCAACCATACATGAGGTCATAATTGTTTGACAGTTGTTTTTAATATATAAAATAAGTTATGTATATTGTTTTCCTTCAAATGTTTGTTGATTTGTTTTTCTAGTCCTGACATTTGCATGGCACAAACCGAATTAGGGGAAATATTAAAGATTTATTTATGTTTATTATCTTCTGCTGTCAAACATATGCAAAACTCTTAAAACCATTTTCTTCTTTTGATTTTTTAAAAACAACACAGTCCTGAGCAATAGAGCCTGGCTGTTAAAATGAAAACCTGAGCTTTTAGCATCAGAAAATAAAGAACTTAGCTGAGACTAGACAAACAAAAGAAACAAATTTCAGGTAATAACTTCTTTGCAATCTTTCACAATGTCCCAATTCTGGGATATTTTCTCATGACTGGACCACTGAGGAAACAGCCTCAAGCTATGTATAAGTGCTTATTCTTTATCAACATGATGTAATATATTTTGTTTTCTTATTTAAAAGTTCTTCCTTCCCCCTTTCTTTGTAGTTTACTCAGCGGAGATAGAGAGAGGGATTAGCCAGTAAGCACAATCATACTTGTTTTACATTTTCAACCTCTTACCATAGAACTGACATACAGATCCAGCGCCTGTAATCACAATGATTTTACCTGACGGGGCACGTACTTCAGAATGTAATCCAACTGTTTACTCTGACTCGTCATAAATTGCAATTCCTTTTAGAAACCTCAAAGATTGATAAGCCTTGATCCCGGGTACAGACTGCTCTTACACATCCTATCATGAAAGTATTTATGCATTATTTGCTCTTGAGACAGTTCTGCATCACAAGAAATGGAAGATCCGCTTGCCTTTCAGTACATCAAAAGCAATTATCTAAGTACTCTGCCCTCTGTGGTGGTGGGAACTGAAGGAACAGAAACATCACAGATGAACTTCATGGGGCCTATTTCTCCCTCCAATCACAGAGTACTCAACCTTTAAAAAAATACTCCTCTGCACAAATTATGATCATTTTCCTACCTATTGCTGAACACCTTAGGTGAATTTAGTAAAGACAAATTCAGCTTTAAATAGCCCATATCTGGTATTCAAATTCACACTTTCACTTGCCAATCCTCCCCCTGCAATATCAGGCAAATGCCTAGTTAAACAGATGGGCCGAGCAGCCCACCCTAAAAGCCAGCAAACATGGTCTTTATTTAATTAAAAAGGGAAACAAATGTCTGAGGTGTAGACACACAGGCACACACACACACACACACACACACACACTTTATGGGAGTGCTCCATGATGAAAATATCAATTCTTTTGTTTTCATTAGGTCTCTTGAATGTCCAACTAGGTGCTAACCACTAGCTTGAAACAAATGAAATCACTCAGTGCTATGTTTTCCAATTAAGCCAGTATGGGTGATGGCTTGAGAACTGATTCTCTCCCCTCAAATAACCTTAAGAGAAAACTTGCATCAAAAATAACCCAGATCCAACTCAGCCCTCTATCTGATCTTGGAAGGATGTTTTCGATTTTTTCCACATTTCTCCCCTGTGCTTCTCCAACTTCTGCTACCCCCCATCCAATATACTATTTACTCTAGACTCTATGCAATTAACTTTCAGTTGTATATAATCAAGCTCAGTAATGAACTTTACAATTTCAGACTAGAATTTCCCACCAGAAATTCCAACTTGGTATGTCTACTATCACAATTGGGGGGAGGGGCTGTAAAGAGAAACAAAATGGGAAGAGGAAGGAAGTGGACCAGTCTCATCTCCGCCCAAAACATGAGTCATCCATACTAGAAACCTCAGCCTTTGGACATCTGGGGCAGTCCCCTCTCCCCAAGGCCTCCATCTTCTAGATTAACCCACCCTCCCATTATACCTTTTTAAAGGCCTTCCCTACTTGTTGCCCACTCTATTTCATCACAGAAACTCTTCCCAAATTCAGAAGTCATTGTGTTTCCTGAGACATCCCAGTCAGCAATTGCTGCACTGTACTCTTCTTCCACCCAGCAGACTACAGAGCTAGCAGATAACTTCCTCTCTCTTCTGTATTTTCTACTCCCTGATGCCAGGTAGTCCAGTGACTCCCTGCCAAGGAAATAACCTGAAAGTGTACCCGGCCTTCAAGTCCTGCCAGGACCTAGTCCAAATCGCCTCTCTAGTATCCTTCATGTCTTCTTTCACACCCTGCTGACCCACAGACTGACCTGCCTTTCACTGGACACATGGCTCTTCCAGAGTGCTTGCCTTACACGCACTCACCTCCATTGGTGGGCCTGGAAGACCCTCTCCTGCCAGCCCTCAATCTGAATGTCCTCTTCTCTTCTGAGGCCCAACTCAAATTCCAATTTTAGCATGATTCTTCCCCAAATTCCTAAGCAGAATTGGAGCAAGAACTGAATGTCTAGAGAACTTGCTTCTATCTCTAGTCAACAATTCAAATAGTGCCTTCCTTGTGTGATACTGCTGGTTGATTCAAATCCATATGTGCTAAACTCTTAAGATACTGAGTTCTGAAGACCGTACAGTCATACTCTACAGCATCCATTAAATAGAATTTGGAGTTTAGAACCACCTCTTTATTTTACTCGGAAATATGCTATTGAACTAACAATGATCCACGTAGTCCATTTTCTTTCTGTTTTTCTTCCTTTCTTCTTTCCTCTCTTTCCTTTCTTTTTAATACATACGGGCTGATGCATCATGTGCCAGCTGAAGCTTCTGGGTGGTCCCCATCCCAGCAGCATATTTTTGGCAGTGTATCAGAGAAGATGTGTGTCTTTCTCTGAAATATTGTCCTCATTATCATTAAGTTTTGGTTCATAATTCCATGTTGCTCTAAAAATAGGGAATTAAATGATTTTTAACTAAATCTTATGCATTAAAATATCAGGTTAGAGAAACAAAGCTGGAAGCTGAGAACTTCTGTCTAGGAATGGGTTTTTCATCATTGTAGAAGCCAGAAGTGTAAGTGAAGAAAGCTACAAAATTGATACAGAGATGCAATCTCTTTGAACATCAGTAAGATTATTCTTTATGTTGTTTAACATTAACATATTGAATTATTTTAGCATGAATCAGTCTCTCCATAGTTAATACATTTTAGAGATGATAAAAAATTATTCAAAGACCACAATATTTCATTAGTGGTAAATTTCCAAAGGTTCAGGTTCCAGGAGGGCTGCATTCCACACTGTCCTGCAGATCTCATGCACAGATGCATGTTAGCCCATGTCTACACATGCACACTTTTGCACATGTTTAGAAGTGCACAGCTGTCTGAAGAATGAACGTTTCTATGTAGTTGCCATTCTGCCCTGAAGTGCATGCAGTTGGCTGACCCTCAGTACAGCCAGGCTATCTGAAAGGCCCGGGTAGTTATGCAGCCACATAGACAAAGCTAAGAGATGAAATGATAAACACTAGCCATTGTTTCACTGTCATTTTGCTCATTAATAACTACACAATGAGTGGAACGCAGTAGACTGACAGTTTCTAGAAGGAAACCACTCTCCATGTCTGCCTGCTGGGTGGCTTGAGATACTGATCATCGAGGCTCCTTGCTCTCTGGATTCTGATTGGGTTCCATCAATAACGTCATTACATCCAAGACCAGGAAGACAATCAGTGACTCACCTCCCTGGCTGGCCCTGATAGGCAGCCCCTAGAACAATGCTGTACATTCAGAGGGCTATGGGAATAAGACCCTCACCTGTAACTTTGCTCCTAAGGGGGACAGCTCTTCTAGCTATTGCTTGGCCTGAGTGGTTTGCCTTCTTCTTTTCTGGCTTCTTTAACCCTGCCCATGATTTTATGATGATGTTTTCATTAAAGTCTCCTAGAGTATCCCATGATAATGCCCTGTGCTGTCTTCTTGGACCATGACTGGTGTACAAGGGCTTGTAGTGAAATCAACTACAAACCATGAAGTCTAGTGGAGTCTTTACAGTAAAATTCAATAAACCATTATTATGTCATGAGTAGATATTGCATGCCAGACACTATTTTCTGTGTTGGGTACTTCAGTGGTCACTAAGCAGACATTGCAGCTAAGTTAAGGATTTTTACCTAACTAAATGCCTCATAAACTGGCTTGAATGTTTTCTAAAAACACACGTATCTAGAACCTCAAGACATTCCTTTTGAAAGAACCTAAATAAACCCAAGACATCTTGCAGGCACTCCCCCACCCTTTTTTTTTCTGTAAGAAGTTGTTGTTTATTTTTTATTATTTTTTATTTTATTGAACTACAAATGTCAATCAGACAGTTTCAAGACACCTTAACAAGACAGATTCGATAAATTAATACATTGCAAACTGTTTTCATGTTTTGGAATCATACAAGGTGCATATTATATTTACAGATATTATTCTTGAGGTTCTAGAAGTGTGAATTATCTTTCATTAATGTGCAGAATAATCATAATGTGAATTATCAGATTCTTATTGCCCCCCAAGTCCTTTGCTGCTATCCACTGTGATTTTTATGCATTAAAAGCACATTTTGTGTGTATTTAACCCTAAGTGAAGTTGAATGAAGCTTACAGAATGAAAATTGCTTTGTCTTTTAAGTGACCCATTTTGAGAAGATGATGTTGAATAAATGTGTAATAAATGGAATTTGCATGTACACTGGGGAAAAAAAAGAGATACAGAAAAATATAAAAAAATAAAAACACACGTATCAAGGCCTCACCCACAACTGAATGTGCATCTCAGGACGTGGGGCCAGAAAGCACAGTTTTAATAAACCCCTCATACGGATCTGTTGGTCTCTGGGGTGTGAGACAGTGGTCTTCAGACTGTGACACATATTGAGTCACACAATATAGGTGGGAAGATAGGGCCTTGAAAAAGGCCAGTTGAATGAATACGTAAAGGCATACATTCAAGCTAAAACAAAAGATGCTTAAGGTATTCAGCGACCCTTAAGAGTGGGTTCACAGCATGCGGGGCCCTGGAGTTGTTGCTTTTACAAGACACAGGGAAAAATTAGGGTAAAGGGTTCTCTGAGGACTGCAGTCATAGTTTTTGATAATGGCACTCTACTGTTTTAATTCCCATCCATTTGTCCTCACTCTATAGCCTGCATCCACGCATGTGCCAAAGCATGTAGCTCCGCTCCAGGGTTTCCCCAGTGCAGTGGAGCCCTGGGCAATTGTTCCAATTTGCTGCAGTCTAGACTCTGGAGATAGCTCTGTCTGGAAAGAGAGCATGGACATTCACAGTTCAAAGCTAATTAAGGCAGCAAAATAAACAAGGTAATACACCTGGGAATAAAGAGAATTTCTTGGGCCTCGAGAAAATCACAAGTCAGAGATGTAGAACCTCAGAGACTTCTCAGTTTCCATCCTTCCCGAGGATATGTGAGGATTTTGGATAAGAAGCACGTCAGTGACCATATACCACTGGTACACTATCGTGTAGCTGCCTCTTTATTAAAAGTCACAGCGATCATATTTTCCGCTACTTTGCTTTACTTTTCTAATAGCACTACTCAATTTGTTTGAAACAGTCTTAAGACAATTTTTGAACAGTTCACATCCAGGAGGCAGTGGTGGTATAGTGGTGAGCACAGCTGCCTTCCAAAATTGACATCTGATCACATAACTAACCATTGTATATATAATATATAACCATTGTGTAATATATATATATATGATATATATATTATATATATCATATATATCATATATAATCCTACACATATTCATGAGCATACTGACAGCCTCTACACAGGGAAAGTGCCTCTCTGTTATCTATCTTCCTAAAGCATAAAGAATGTAGCCACTACACCAGTAATGTCACACAATGCTGTCAGAAGCCTAGTACAAAGTAAAGGTGTTCACATCAAATCTCATTTTATTTAAAATTATAAGCAGTATATAACTTCATATCTTGAGCTTATTTTATTGAATAAAGGAAACCCCATTTTTGACTAGAGAAGTAAAAATGAACGTGAACTAGCCACCTAGAAATAGCTCCTTCTGTGCAAGGCATCTCGACAGCTTATATAACTATTGGGACTGCAACATTAAAGGTCAGATTATCGCTGACAATTGATAGCTCAGTTGTCAGCCCCACTGTGTAGAATGTGCTATTTAGTAGGAAAAAAAAAAGACCTGCCCCCTTGTTCCTTACACAGTCAGCGTAGCACTATTGACTGAGTAGCAGCCAAAGCTAGGGTGCAGCTTTTTGTTTTGCTTTTGTTTATTTTTACTTCTCAGTGACAAGCTACTCTAACAGGTAGGAGTTTTTGAAGCATATTTTTGGCAGTATGGCTCATTTCTCATTCAGCACATTATAAAAGAAAGTTATATAATTTCTAGTGAGGTCATGGTGAAATTTAGTTGCTTCATGGTGTGTTTCAGGACTCTTTCAAAGTTTCCACAGAAAAGACAATCTTATACGGCTGGAATCATCCAGATGCTTATGAAAACTTAGGACTCTGGAACATTGACTTTATGTTGGGATGTAGACTCCGCCTCTAATTTTACAAATAAAGGTGAGTGGCTAATATAGTCAAAGACACATGTAACAGTAATGGCCATGACATAATGTTTGCTGTGTTGTGTTTTGTTGTATTTCCCATCTATTAATTCATTTACTCTTAATAGACACTCAGTGACACACTTGTCAGTGCTACTGTCACTTTAGAAAGAAATTGAGCTATCTGCAATAACACAGCCACAGTCACAAATGCAGTCATGTGTAGAACTAACTGGGTCAGGGCTCTAAATCCTATTCCATGACACTTTCCTTCTGGTGACAGAATTGAGCACTGAGCCTCTGGTTTTAGCTTGACATTTAACCATGCAGTCATGAAGGAGGGATGCATGTATGTCTGCTTGCGGGGCACGCTCCCTGGCTCTGGGCCACCAGCACCCGCTGTCTCTTCCTTGGCAGCAATGCACTCCTACCCACACGAGGAAAGCCCACAGTGGGGGAAGCAAGCCTCTGACTCCAACCATCTCCGACCATCCAAGCACCGAATAGTATCCACTAAGAAGCATTTTTCTTTTTCTTTTTCTTTTCTTTTTTGCAGAACCAGGGATTGAACTCAGGCCCTTGTGCTTGCCAGGGAAGCGCTTATTCCACTGAGCCACCTCCCTGACCCCCCAGTAAACAGCACTTGCTGTATTTATTTTGTAGAGCTTAGTTTTTGATGCAGGGTCTCGCAATATAGTTCAGGGTGACCTTGAACTCACTCTGTAGTCGACACTGGCCTCAAATTCACAAGAATGCTCAGTTCTCACCCTCCAGAGTGGTGGGATTACAAGCTTTTACACTATCATGCTTGGATAACTTAGAAGAAATTCTTCTACAGTACATCAACATAACTATTGCAAATGTTCTTGAGCATTTATGTCATGTCTTTGATAAATTTTCTTCAATTTTCATATAAGGTCAAAGTATTATACTTTGAAAATATTATATAGATATAATATTTTATATGTTACTGTTTCCAGTTGGGCCTTGTCTCAGAAGATCACATGCAATATGAAAGTATTGTATTTTCAAAATATTATATTTTATAATATATTACATTATTCTTAAATATAAATATTTTGACCTCAATATCAGAAGTCACGTAAGTACCAGAAGCCCTTTAAGCACTGGGCTGTCATGTAGACCCATACAGGGTCTATCATTTTGAGCCTGGTTTGTACCTGTTCCCTTGACAGACAGACAGAAGACCGACATCGCAGAGGCACCCAGCCAGGCATTGACAGCAGAAGCCACCAACCATGAAATTTCCCCCGTGATTCCGTCTAGACGGGAGAAAGACTTCGTGTCCCATTTCTACCCAAGTCCTCTAACTGTCTTCCACATCATTCTGCAGGAGATCAAGGCCCTCCTTGGGACTCTTCTAGAACGAGCACCGCGCAATCCACGCTTTGCCTTTCAGTGCGTGCCTGACTATCTGCACTCCACTCACGCTACAAGCAGCCTCGATAATCTTCAAGTATAAAAATGCCATCTTTCCTCAGAGTGATGGCTGTTACTCTACCTTCTGCCAGGAATACTTGCTGGGAATCTCCCACTCCTGTCCCTCACAAACATTTAACTGAAAGTCAGTTCCTCGGGAAGGCCTGCCCTGGCCTGGCACCCAAATGCTAATAAGTTCCACTCTATACTTTACACCCCCTTCTCTGTTTGGTTCTTTTTCCTCAGTGTTTACCGCTCTATGATGAATTATTGCCACAGCGAACAGAAACACTGAAACAATGCCCAGTTTTTGGAGGCAGATTTACTTAAATTGATGGGCACCGATCAAGATCATTTCCAGAAGACCACTCTGGTGGTCTAGGGCTTTATTTGCTTATAGTATGCATCATAGTGACTAACTATGCATCATAGTGACCAGTCGTTTCTAGGAGATAAATGCAACTAGAATTGGAACAGGAACTATTACCTGGGCAACTAAGAAACTGAAGTATGGGGTGGGAGGAGGTTCATTTTATGCTGCACTATGAGTTTTGCTTATTTATCTGTTTCCCCAGTTAAAAACAAGGTTCATAAGTGCAGTACGTTTTTCTGTTTAACACTACATTTATAAAAGTACTTTGTATGTATGTAGATGCTCAATTAATATTTGTAAAATTAATCAACCTATGAATTGTTATTCCCTGTATTGAATTATTTTAAGCAAGAACCATTTAGATGGCTCAGAGATCAATTACAATGTCACTAACACACATGCACCTCTCCATCCACCTACTTTGAATGTTTGATTTTACCATTCAAGATTTTTTCTTGGCAGCTGTGACAATAGGGATTTTAATTTTATTTGTAAAACATCCCCATCCAACTCATATCACCATCTGCTGAGTTTTCTTCGGCTTTCCGGAATAAGTTAGTGTTCAACTAGCTGCCAGCTGATTCTAATCAATTGACTGTTTTTTTTTTTTTCATTCAAAAATAGTTCCTGACCACCTACTGTGTACAAAGAAAGGGCAGCTGCAAATTATGGGGAATGTTTCAATTTTAAAAATGTATGCCATGATAGACTCATTTCCATTAATCCCCCTCAAAAAATCCCCCTACTTCAAATGCACTATGCCACCTTTATTTCTACTTTCTAAAGCAGTTCTGCATGTCTTCTTTTATATATTTTGAGATATGATAGAAAAAATATGGCAGACGCTGTTGTCTGGAGCTGGCCAACTGGACAGTGGGTTCTTAAAAATCTTATAGGATGTTTTCAACCACCTTATTTACTAGATCTGGTGTCATGTGGACTTGGTTCTTCCATGAAGCCAAAGGGCCATGAAAGGTAAATATTTTGAGTCAACACAGGACACTGAGGGAGCCAGAACAGTAATTAAAGACACTTCAAGTTAGGGCTTTCAGGGTGCATCAGAAAGTATCAAGAATGATAGGCTGTACACATTTAAAGTGAGGGGGAATATCCTGAAGAGCGCTAATGTTATTGTATTTTTTATTGTAATAAATTCCTTGTAATTAAATGTATAATGTATTTTTCAAACATTCCTTGTGTTAGGCATTGAAATAAGAGAAATTCAAGACCAGTCAAAACCCTTCTCTCACAGAGTTCAAAAGTTAAGAGGAAAAGCCTCTTGAATTAGTTATTACACAGCTACTGCAATAGTCAGCTAAGAGATTAGAGCAGTGCTGCAGAACACAGAAAACAGTGAGAACTCTTGAGAGACAAGTTGCCCACAGAGGTGGTAGTATTTCTGGTGGGCTGGATGTGAGAAACAAAAGAAAAGGAGGACCCACAGATGCCTTGTGGCCCATGCATGAGAAAACGGTAAGCATGGCACCATTTGGTGAAATGGCAAAGATGAGAGAAGAAATATACTTTAGTGGGGAAATGCAATATATAAACTCAGAGATATATGTGTAGAGCTCACGCTGTAGAATTATTTGTGCACACACACACACACACACACACACACATGTCATTGTTGCAGAAATGGCATTTGAAGCCATAGAAATACATCATGCCTTCTACAGGCAGATCATAGAAAATATGAAATGAGACTACAGAGACAACTTAGACACAAAAATTTCTTCTCCAGGTAGCTTTTCTACTAACTGAACTCCAGGTATGCTTGGTAGCTCAATTAGTAGAAAAGCTAGAAAACCAAGTCAAAGTTTAGCTTCCAGAAACAACCTCCCAAGTGATGTTTAGAGCTAGAGGGACATAGAAATAACCACTTCCACCGATGAGCTTAACATTGGGCATTTGAACAAACAGCACATTCAGCCAGCATCACTGGTAGTAAAGGAGATTGTGGAAGAATAGCCAGTGTGGAGGAAGAAACCCAGAACATGGAGTAGAATGACACAAATGGAACAACAATATTTCAAGAGGTAGCAAAAAGTGCGAGTTGTGTTGCACAGGTTAGGTTTCAGGCATTGGGTGGTTGGAGAGTCAGGGTATATTCCAGTGGGTCATCAGGGGAGAAGCCACCAAAAAGAGACACAGAAAACGAATCATAGGTGAAGACGTGGAAATGATGTACACAGGCAACCCTGCCAGAACGTTTGCCAACTGAGATCAGAGGCTCAGGGCTCCCTGAGATTGTGGCAGAAGGCTAGACTTCCTTTCAAAGATGGCAGATCCGTGAGCGTGTCTGAGTGCAGGAGAGAGACAGCCTGGAAAAGAAGAAGGTTCATAAGCAGATGAGAGAGGACATCAGGTGAGAAGATGTGACAGATGGCACCACAGGCTTTTTCCTCCCAGGACAGAAGGATGCCTCCTCCACAGTGTCAGAGAAAGGCAAAGATGAGGTATAAGTGTCCTTTGGGCAGATGTATCAGGTAGAGTTCTCAGCTGGAAAATGACTACAGAATTAGGAAGAAAATAAAGCTCCAGGTATGCTTGGTAGCTCAGTTAGTAGAAAAGCTAGAAAACCAAGTCAAAGTTTAGCTTCCAGAAACAACCTCCCAAGTGATGCTTAGAGCTAGAGGGACATAGAAATAACCACTTCCACCGATGAGCTTAACATTGAGCATTTGAACGAACACCACATTCAGCCAGCATCACTGTTCCTGATTCTTAGGAAGAGAGAATGGTCTTCTCTACCTTGTCCTCTGTTAGTCATCCAGTTAGAGCTGGCCTATCTGATGGGGAGGCTATGCCTTGTTTTAAAGGTTGCTGCAAAAGCACATATCTTGCACGATTCACTTCTGCAAGGGGAAAATTTCTTTAATCACTGTAAGGATACATAAAGTGAATATTGAGTTCAAATATTGGAAAGTCAAAAGAAGTATCTCACAAAGATGCTGCAGGAAGAGCACACCCTAGTGGCTTGTTTGTTTGTTTGTTTGTTTGTTTATAATTTTAGGGAAGGGTCTATAGGGTGTTCAGGATCTCACTACTAGATAGGACTCCTAGTGATCCACCTGTTTACAGCCGTCCAAGAGCTGGAATTACAGGTGTGCACCACCATGCCCAGTCTCAATCTCCATCACATCATGCCCCTGGGGCATAGCTGCACAACAGGCCCCAGGGATCGAAACCCTCACCCCAGTGCTTGCTTGCAGGCACTTCAATCCACTGAGCTATTTGGGCTGCCCCATAGTAGTTTGAAAAGATGTTCAAAGTTAGAGCAGTGGTATCATAAAACATAAAAATTACCAAGCTACAAGAACCAGTGGTAATGATATAATACACAGCTGAACACTGTTTCTGACATGGTGATCCCTGACAGTAAAGATATTTCTAGAACAAATGTTGTTCCACATTTTAAACAGAATTCAAAAGGAGCAACCATGTTTGGCATCGCTGTTATCCCACTCTTTGTGTTCACTTTCAGCTCAGGAACCATAATTTTTAATAAGGAACCATAATTTTTAATAATTTCATATTTCAGGAAGTATTTTAAGATATTGCTTTCAAAAAATGTAATCACTCTAGAAAAGTTCTTTAAAAAGCACTAAAAATAAAAGTGAATTAAGACTATAATGGCCTATCAATGCCTTCATACTCACAGAATTATATAAATAAAATTTTACACCAAAGATATGTTATCCAAGCTGGTCTCTAACTTCCTTTTGGTAACTGCTCACACCCTGTAGACACTTTTTTGCTTCATATGTATCTCTATGATTAGTCACGGTTCAGTGTACTCATCTCTGAAAATTTAGATCATTCTCAATTTTTCACATTTCTAAGCCTTCCTGCCATGAACATTCTTGAACATTTCACACCTGTGTGGTTATCTCCTTAGGGCAATTCACATAAAGTGGCTTGCAGGAAGATGGGACATACACATGCTCAACTCTGATTCATATTGCCCAAATTGTTTCCCAAGTAAGGTACTGATTATGTCTTTGCCAGCATGGCATGAAAGTGCTCATGGGAACCAGAACTATTTTGAAGACTCTTGAAGGAAATGGGTAGGGCTATATAATTTCATACCTTCTGAAGTAGCTAGCCTTGATCCTCCAGGGTTGCCAGGGATCTATAATCAAGCTGACATTTATTATTCCTTTCAGATTTTTTTCCCTAGCGTGACAGCCAGTGTAGGAATGTAGTCACCTAAAGAAAGCATTCATCCAGTGGATCCAGATGTTCTCATGGTGTTGAAGTTCAAAACTATAACTCAGGACTTTCTTTTGAGCCCACTTGGTTACCTCGATACAGTGTACATGATGAAACTACATGATTTAGTTATGTAACACAGTTATCATCCTAATCTTTCATTTCACAGCTGGGAACATGGAAATTCAGCAATATGTTCTCCAGTTTGCATACCTAGTTTTTAAAAATTAATTACAGTACTAACTTCTAGCTTCTATGGTGTGATACTTTGTTCATCCATTTCTAGGTTAGATTATGTCATAAGCATGCCATTCTTAGTACACGAAGCATTTGGAGAAATAGGTTGTCTCTTTTGGGATTTGACTTTTAAGTCATATGTCATACAGCATATATCTATCCCCAACACTTGACAGCTATCTCTAAAAAGTTAGCAAATTAACCTCAGAATATGTATTAACACAAGTACCTTTCCTGCCAACTGCTCCTGAAACAAGCTCTTATAAGTCAAATGAACTTAAACACACCACAGGAATATTTAAATGTACCATTGACTAAGTCTTTGGTAAATATTTTTATGAATTTTTTTGTATTTTTCTTTTTAGTGCAGGGTCTACAGGGTCTCACTACACAGATTGGACTTGTAGTGATTTTCTTGTTTTCAGCTTTCTAAGGGCTGGGACTACAGTTGCATACCACCACACCCAGTCTGTCACCCTCTCGATGCACCCCGGGTGTGGGCCAGCATGGCAGGCTGGAGATCAAACCTCCAACCCCTGTGTCTGCTTAAACAGGTGCTGAGCTATCTGGCCAGCCCTCCATGGCTTTTTGTACCTTGGCTGTGCCTAGCTGAGACACTCTTTGGATTAAGGACAAAGTTAATGACAGCTTCCAAGGAAGAAGAACTCGTTTTGCTGCTCTTCTTGGTGAATATGTTTTGGCCAATTCTTCCCCAATAGATCCCTCCCTAATGCCATATTTTGGTGGCCAAGTTAGCTTGAATACCACCTGAAGTGTCCCATCCTAATAAGACCCCATTGATTTGTAAGGTCACATTTTGAAGACTGCATGGTCTGATAATGAGAGACTTTGTTTTCAGATGGTACACTAGATCAAATGAATGTGTCCCTTTCGTGTGGAAACTTGAATTTAGAAATTTCCACAGAGCTCCCTCTTCTAGGTTGTTTGTTATCAGAAACACAATGGTTTCTGTGTTCTAGGGTTATATGCTCAACCCTTGCAATGCATGTTGGTCCAGAAAGTGTAATGTAGCTGTTGTTTACTTATGCAGAGTCACTAAAAATTATGTATCCAATTTTTAAAAATGACTAACCAAATGCTGTCAACAATTATAATGAATCATTTAACATCAACTTGGACAGAGCTTTCTTTTCAAGTCTGCCAACCAAATCTTTCTTCTGTTTGTACCCACAACATTTTAGAGTATTACTCACTGGGGCTGGACTATGCAGTCGGCTCCCAGGCTTAGCTTCCACAATCCCAGACAGCAGGAGTCTGACAAAGTTATGCGTTCTATGACAAAGTGTATTTAAATGGTAAAGCTTCTCCACCACCCACGCCCCAAACCAGGGTCCATCTTTGATCCATGTTTGCACACATCTGACAGGTGAGAAGAACCATCAGCTCTGATTAGTTTTTCATTGCCATGTCATTTACTTCTACTATTTTTCCTTTACTGTTGCCACTTGTCACATCTTATTAAGATGGCCTATGTCATGCCTAGCAGGTTTGTTTCATTGTATTCTTTCTACAGTGAAAACTTAATATTACATAATAAATATTTAAAAAAATCTTTTAGTCTGGTTGTTCCTCTGCATCAAATCCTCCAGTTGACTTCACATTCTTAGGTGATGAGTAGCTAGGATGAATTCTGTTTTACTATAATTTTTTTTTTTATTTTGAAGAGTGAAAACAAAAGCAAGAAAAACAAAAATAAAGGCAGAGATAGGGTAACATATAACAATACATACATTACAGATTTTCAAAACAACAATAGCTGATTAACAATGATTGATATATTATCTATCTTTATTGTCAGATCTGTTGCTCAGATTATCAGATATAGTTATGCAAGATGGGACCTATGATTGAATGTTACCACATGCTTTCTTTATCTGCCCACATTCATAGCACTCTTTCCACTTGTACCTTAGAAGATTTTCCCAGAGCGAGATTCATAACCTCTGTTAACACAAGACTTAGAATATCCGCTAGGGGTAAATCTATCCATTCATTAACAAATCAGAGGTTACACAAGGTTTTTACTTTCATGGGCATTTGGAATGAAATTTCAACTTAGTAATGTTGATCCAGTCTTTGTCCTAATCTTTCCCTAACAACAATCTTTCTAGCTCTTTTTCCCAGAAATTTCTCATGCGATCTTTATTTCAAATGTGGTAGTTCAGAAGAATACCTCTTCCTTTTCACCTCATAACTTTTCTCAGTATTTCCTGGATTTAAAACCTTAGACTTGCTCCTTTATAGTTACATGACTTTGGGGTAAATTATCACTTCATTGTTACATCCCTTGTAGTCCAGACTAACAAGCTGTTACGCTGTTACAGACTCTTTGCCTACATCTCCAGTTCTCTTGCTTGATGTGGCTCATTTGATAATTAACCACATAACACCCTTGACATTTCTTGCAAGTTAATCTTGCACAATTATGTAACATTACTTTTGTGTGTGTGTGGAGCCACTGAGTTGTAGAGCTCTAGCTCATGTTTTTCCTGTATCCTTTATAGTAACAGTGACACATACCAATGAAGGACAATGTTCTAAGTCATTTTTTGTTCACTTTTGAGGTGGGCAGGAAATGATGAATGAAAATACCAACAGAGGATGATAATTCAGTAGAACAGTACACATCGAAAGTAAGAAAGTGATGAATATAACTAAAGTTAAAAAAAAGCAATGGATATATGCTTTCACGCTGTTACTGAAGAGTGACATCACCCTACTAAAGATAGCTGACCTTGGGAAACAGAAATCCTATCTGGAGTTTATAAGCAAGATGATGATATATACTATAACAAAGATAAATTACACTAACTTGTCTTTCCCTTAGAGATATATTATTCAACTATCTGCCTGCACTCTGTTTAGTTTTATAAAGCTGAATGAGATCATCCAGATTCAGGCTTGTTCAACTCTACTCTCTCAAGTAGCAATCAAACAGCTGTCTTCAGTTGCAACTTTGTGACTCATAACACATTCATTCCAAAATGCCCCTCCACATCTTCTGGACCATATCATCACCATCATCATAACAATAGGAGCACCTCATCATTGTATACAGTCTTTTTCATCTTCAAACCTTGTTTAGATTCTATAATGCACTGAAAATGTGACATGTTGAAAAGGTATGGAGAAGGGTTTCTTTCTTTGTTTTTTGTTTTTGTCTTTTTTTTTTTTCTTTTTACTATTCTTCTAAGAAAAATCTACAGAATGCTGCAATCTTGATTATGGCATGCAAACCCCTAAGAGTGTCTGCAAATTAACAGTGTGCACACAAAATGAAACTTCAAAGTTGCAAATTATTAGGTTGAAATTACCTCTCCCTTTAACATACACAGAACATAAATCTTAGCTATTAGAGAAATGCCAACTGGTAATGCAATTCTTTTCTGTAAGGTAGTGGCTCGAGGTTGCTGTCTAAGCTAAGTGTCTCATTTAACTTTACCTTACAAAGAAATGACTGCTTTCCTGGTCTTTTACAGAGCCACTATGCAATCTTGCAGGCCCAGCTATTGGAAATAGCTCTCTATACATCAGCTAAAATTAAAAATTTTAGTTACACTATTACTCCTCTAATCACTGAAGCCCCTTGCACTGTAATCTGTTTGCAAACTCTTCTTTCTGTAGCTTGAATGACCCAACTTTCTCCTCCAATGAACCTTTGGAGCTGTGTTATTTGACTTAATCTTGACTCTTGTTTTGAAAAACTGAAACTGCTCCAGCATTTCCTTCGTTGGGTTCTGGGCTGGAGATGGTGGTGGTGGGAGTCAGCTCACTCCTTCCTCCCAGCCTTCAGTATTTTTCTTATTCCTACTGTCTACCACCTTGCACACTGTGGCACACGGGGCTACCATTAACAATTGGGCATTACCATGCTCTCGCTGGCTAGATTGACAGAGTTAAATCTATCTGCCTCATTGGCTTTGATATACAGCAAGGATTACTGCTGTGTTTGTCACTCACTTGCTCTCTGAGTTCAGGTAAGCAGGGAGGACTGCACTGCCAGTGACACAGAGAGAGGAATGGACAGCACATCGATGTGGAATCCTGCTATCAGCCTGCTGCTGCGGGCCAAGAAAGATTCCTTAGCATTCTGGTGCTCCGCCCTCCTGTTTCTTTTGCCCTGTGGCAGAAGGGCAGTGTGGACTAAAATACACCTCCTTGCCCCGGACATTCCATGTTTATCAGGAGGCTGGGAGGGCATTTGTCCTGGGGATTCTGCAGCCCCTCGGCAGCCCTATTCTGGGTCACAACCCGGGAAGGGATCCAGTGATCTATGACTACTCTTAAGGAACCTTCGGGTTCATCTCAGAACTGTGTATTTTCAATCATTATACAGCTACTCTAGCTTTACATCCAATGGGGTTTTATCACTGCTCCTGTAACCACTTCCAATTCTTTTGTGTATTCCCATTTTAACATGTTCCTTACTGTTAACAATTTAATACAACATTGGCATCCGTCTTCATTAATATAGATGTCTTCTAATTCTTAAGTAAGCAAACAGGGTAGGCCTAATAACTCAACGGACTAAAGCACCTGCTTAGCCAGAGTGCAGTGGCTTGGTTCGATCCCTGGGCCTGCAGTGCTGGCCCCACCCCCGTGGCACCCTGAGACTTTGATTGATACTGGGTGTGGTGGTCTACACCTGTAATCTCAGTGCTTGGGAGGCTAAAAATAAGAGGATCACTACAAGTCCAATCTACATAGTGAGACCCTGTATACGCTGTACTAAATATAAAACAACAACAACAGCAAAAGAACTTATCATCTCCTTTTAACATATTTACATAAAAATATGTCACCATTTAGCTCTTTTTAAAATACATTTTGAAGAGGACTCATTTTCTTCTTTTTTTTTTTTTTTGGTGAAACCAGAGATTGAACTCAAGCCCTTGCTCTTGCCAGGGAAGTACTTATTCCACTGAGCTATCTCCCCAGCCCCTTCATTTATTTCTATATAATTTCCTTCGCTGTTTAACTAATTCATCAAGTATTATTAGGAAAGGAATGTTAACAATTTACTGAAATACAAATAGAATACCTTATGGCTTGTCACATTTAGAATTCTTTGTAGCAATACCATGCTTTTCCTAGAGCTAATTTGCTCCTATATGTCATTTTCTAAGTCATTAGATATTAGTCTCATTTTTTCTGATCATATCATTTGAATACGTTAATTCCAAAATTATATCTGCAATAACTCTTCATTTTTGAGATTTCATGAAGTCTCTACTAAAGTTTTTGACCTGTTATTCAACAGTAATGCTTAGGCTGGAGATACAGCTCAGTGGCATGGTACCTGCCTGGCAAGTGCAAGGTCCTGCATTTAATTCCCAGTTCTACCAAAAAAAAAAAAAGAAGAAGAAGAAGAAGAAGAAGAAGAAGAAGAAGAAGAAGAAGAAGAAGAAGAAGAAGAAGAAGAAGAAGAAGAAGAAGAACCAAAATAAAGGATAAGGAGGTACATGAAAAAATTGTTACTCTTCTATCCATAAGTTACAATCCTGAGGTTGGAATGAGTGAGCCATTCATGATTTACTCTTTGGCAAGTTTGAGCCCCTGTTGCAGTGAGAGACATTAGACATGAGCTCTATTGTATTTCACTATTACTTTTTAATCCAACCAGCTATAATAATTTTTGCCTATAGTGGAATCCTTCTATGAGCACTTCTTTATGGTGATCAAATTCCCTTTTTACAAACTTGGCAAGTATTAAAATATCTATGATGAATATGTAAAGTCATGTGAGCTAAACCTCTTATATTTTACATATGTTCAAAATATTTCTTGATGTTATCAATCCACTCAAGTTTATTAAATACTTATGGCATATAAACTGAGAAAGATTTGAAACACACAATAGAATTGCTTTGTCTTTAATATTGAAAGAAAACTTTCACATCTTTTGAGCTGGTAAAATATTTTTTCTCTATATTTTCAAACTCTTGATTCCTTATGAAATATGCGTGGAAGTACTAGCATTTTTAAAAATTGTACTCCATTTAAAGACATTTTTACTTTTAGTTTATTGATTTGAATATCCATTTTAAAGACTTCATCTTTAACCAACATAAATTTCTAGAATATGTACTCCAAACATTTTGTAGCTGTGCCATTTGTGAAGCCATATCTTACCACATGGTCCGAATTTGAGTAGCTTAGGGAAACTACAAATAAACCTGATTATATTTTTAATTTTATCAGAATCCATGAATATAGTCAGAAGTTGTGGCTATAACAATCTGCCTTGGTTGGGAGTCTATACTCTCTTAGTAATACTTTTTTTTCAAAAACACACTGCGAATGATGAAACAATTGCTCATTTTTGAAACCTGTGATCTATATTTGACTAAACCAGTAAAAAGAAACTGATGCCACAGTTCCGTAAGTATACTATTTAAACATTTCTTTTATAACAGATCAGATTAAATATGTATTTGTGTGTGTGTATATATATATATGTTCCTTATTATGATTATATAAATATTGCATTATGCTAAAGAAGAAAACTAAACTAAAGCTTTTTTCTAAAATATATTGTATGATGACTTCTGAATATGGTTCTTCCCAGAAATAAAAATTACTGTAATTGATACCCTTTTTCTAAATACCTCGGCAGTATTTTGACATGCTCTGTTCTGTTTTCCTTTTCTTTCACTTTTTATTTTCAGGGTCTGACGAGTATTCAGTGGTTATTAGAAATATTTAGAATCAAATAATCAGGGAACTGAAAGTAACTCAAAAACATGACCAGTTGCCTGTGTGGTGTGGAAATCCCTTTGTTCTCTCCAGCCTCTGCCCAAACACTCCCTGCAACAGGAAAGCGACTGCTTCAGAAGACGGGCGGGCTTGGAGTTTGGTGTTTCCAGTTGAAAGAGACTTCTTCCCTTGTTTCTGCAACATCCACCAATTGTCCTGGCTGTGGAGCCTGGACCTTCTGGGAATGCTTTCTTTCTTACCATGTGCTTCTTCTTCCATTGCAGAAGTCAGTGCTTTGGACTCTTCGTCCAGTCTAAAGCCCCAGGTATTTCGCACTGTGGGTTCCCTTCAGCAGTCTAGATCATCTCTGAAAGGCATAAAGTGTGACAACACCCTTCAAATGTTGATGTCCCTTAAACTGCAAATAGGTGCCCAGGAGACCTCTGATTTTTTTGTTGGTGCAATTGTAATATTGTTTTCCTTCCATGAAATTAATAGACCCCTCCAGAACATTGAGCCCATTTTATAATGCTTGTAGACAATTGGTTAATAATTGAGCATATTAGCAATTTAGAAAGCATCACTTAGGCCTCTTTGTAGCTTGCATTCCTTAGGCCCAGATTTCACCCCATAGACTGCATAAACAGAACAAAACAAGCCCCATGTTGTCCTCCTGTGATTCCTTGATATGTGCTCTTTTACCTATCTGAATTATCAGTAAATAAATTCATCACCTAAAGCACCATACTGGTTGTGTTTGTGTTGTCCTTTCTGACAATCATTTTAGTTTGTAATGATTAGTAATGGCAATCGGAAATGAAGTAGTTTTTAGATTACCCAGGAAGATTGCCAGCAATGAGTTCATTTTCCCAATTAACAGATGCACCATCTACTCGATAACGTGCCTTCACCTTTGGCTGGGGGTTGACAAGTTCCCTACCGTGCAGCTGACGTGACCAGCTTTTTCCCCTTTAGAGAGCTGGGCCATGCTCACGTCTCCAGTCTTTTGGCACTCTCCTGCTGTCCCTGATTTCTCAAAGATTACGGAAGGGTAGTTGCACCATCTCAGCTGCAAGCTCTTTCAGCACCTTGGGCTGTTGTTCATAAGGAGACCTGAACTCATTTGAAGTGCTAGGAACTTTCTACTATCTCACCATCTGCACTGGAATTCCGTTCCCTCTTAACAATGTTTGTTCTAACCTTACCAGGTTGAAGATCAAGCTTCTTGATAGAAAAGTTGAAAAAAAGAAAAAAAACCCTCAATAGTTATGCTCTTTTGTCTAGCATGACAACATTTTTCCTAAGCAGTGAATATATACCTTGTTCATGTTCTGAAACCAAATAGTGATATTCACAAGAACCAAAAAGCCTATTTTTATTTTTTAACACTTTGTTCATTAATGATTAAAAGTACTAATAAAGTTAATTAGTATGTTAATTAGATTTTCTTATGATGTGGCATCTAAAAT
Organism: Ctenomys sociabilis; assembly: GCA_004027165.1. Lineage (NCBI taxonomy): Eukaryota > Metazoa > Chordata > Mammalia > Rodentia > Ctenomyidae > Ctenomys > Ctenomys sociabilis. The sequence goes on from PVKA01000741.1 coordinate 103,731, forward strand.
TCCCCAAAGTACAAATGCTTGAAAGAGCTGGCATACGGGACATATCCATTGTGAAATCTAAATTCCACATTGTTCTACAGGAGATGAGACTCTATAAAGGATATTTAATTTCAGTTTTAAAGTTGGATAAATTACTTTAAGTCAGGAGACAGATCTTTTTCCAAATTGAAAAATAACACTTGATTGAAAAATCGGGTCAAACTTTGATAGTAAATATGTTCATTTTTGCGGTTTAAACTTTATGTGTTTAAATGTTCCATTTTCAAAACTATTCTATAATATTAGGGAAGTCCTTTCCTAAGCCCTTTGAAGTTTACACTATAGCTTAGTTAGAAATTCTATGACGACAGTATAAATATGTGATTCTGTAGTATTTGGGAACTGACTCTTCTGATAAGGATATCAGAGTACAGCAATCATTTTCTGAAGTCCTAAAAATACTTTGTAAACAGGTTACATTTTGAATTTTCTGTTCAAATATTTAGGAGAGTATATGTATTGATTTCTTACCATATGGTTAAATAGATTTATTTACACAGGCTTGCCTATACTAAATACATGTCAATATGTACACATTTATGTATAACTTTCTGTTTAAAGGAAACATTAATTAGCAGCTCTGCATGCAAATAAGCACTTTCATTAACTCTTTTTTTAAACCATATAATATGTATATATAAAACATCCTTAGTTGCTCTGTAACTGAGCTAATGTTTCAAGTTGTGACTTTATTTTTACATTTAAACATCTGCTAAAATAATTGAAATATTTGAACTTATTAAAGATAAATTAAAAATAGAATGTGTTCATGTGTCAAAACCAAGAGGAATATCGTTAATGATTTTTCAGATTAAAGAATTTCAGCTAATATCTCTTAAGGAAAAGTCTATGCAAATTAAAAAGGCTGTTTAGAATGGAAAATATATACAAATATATGATTGCCTTTCAGAACTAAAAGCTTGAAAGCACATAAATTTTTTCATAAGGTGATTACATTTAAATAAATAGCAAACCCAGCAGGCCAAGTTATCAGGTATTCCTAAACATATAGTGAAATATCTTCTACCAAGTACAGGGGCCTGATAAGTTATGTGAAGGCTTATACACATGGTGATGAATATCTTCCTGGGATGCCTGCATGGGGTTATCGCCAGACACTAGGAAATGCAGCTAAACATTCACCACCAGCCCAAAGACATTCTTCTGGATCAGGCTCTGTCCACGTCAGCTGTCAGAGTGACTTATGTCACCTGGGTTGCTCACTGCCCTTGGGTTTCTACCTCTGTGTGGTTTTATTTACTTCCCTGCCTACTTGCATACTTAGTCCCTACTTGGTCAGGTTGCTGGTGCTACCAACTTTTAGTTCTGAAAGGCAATCCTATATTTGTATATATTTCCCATTCTAAACATCTTTTTTAATTCACATAGACTTTTCCTTAATCTACTTTGTTTATCTCTGAAGATTGTAGTCATCAGGAAGACATTATTCTGGCATGGATTCACCTTTTTTAAGGACTGTATTTTGACAACAAAGGAAATGAATGGGAGGAGCAGTAGTGTGGGTTAGTTTGATTCATTCTGCATTATGTTTACAAATTGTAAGGATGTGCCTCCCACTGCTCAGGCCCATTGCCACTGACACAAAATAAGAATAAAATATAAACTATACATGCACAGCAGCAAAAGCCTGCATTCCCACTGTGTACCTAAGCATCTGAGAAATAGTACACACACAAAAATGCACACTGAATATTCATTAAGTCAACAGGTCAGTAAAAATCTGTTACAACATGGACTCTAAAGGATGTCTGCATTCTCTTCACCTATTAGAAAGCACATGAACTGTATGGATGATTTAATTATTCTCTTTTTGATCTATATATGGTTTTCTATCTCTTACTGTATCGATATAAATATAGAATTCCAAAACCAAAAGGTGAGCCGGGTATAGTGGCACAGGCCTGTAATCCCAGCACTTGGGAGGCTGAGGAAGGAGGATTGTTGTGAATTTGAGACCAGCCTGAGCTACAAAGTGAGCTTAAGGCCAGCCTGAATTGCACAGTGAGGCCTTGTCTCAAAAAGACAAAAAAATAAATAAACAAATAAATAATAAATAAATAAATAAAATCAAAAGGTGCTCTACATGCCATTCTAAGGTTGGGAAAGCTGAGATCTGCCATAAATCAGATGTACAACTAGAATGTGAAAGTGTTACAAAGCAAAGTAAATATAAATATTTGAGTTCTTACTAACTGTGGAGTTATAGCAATGATTTAGCCAAAAAAAATCTGTCCCCTCTTAGAATTTACACTCTCACTAAAGTACTTGGTCAATAACAGATGTGTTACAACTGTATCAAATGACTATTGCCAAACTAATATTAATATGAACTTGAAATTTTCCTTCTGGTCTCTAAACTCCTAATAGCATTTTTCTGCAATATTCTGTTATCTCATTGGTGATCTCTCAAAATATCACTTTGTAAATATTTTCAAGGTGAGACAGTGACTATTTCTAATTGTAGTTCCCTGTGGACCCTGGCCCCAGGGCGCGCTGAGATTGTCATTGAGACTGGGCATTGAGATTATCATTGAGACTGGGCATGGTGGCATGTGCCTGTAATCCCAGTGCTTGGGGGGCTGAAAACAGGAGGATCAGTACAAGTTTGTTCTACGTAGTGAGACCCTGCAGACCCTGTACTAAACACATAAAAAATTATAGCTATCTTTTTGTAACATTAACAGTGTAGGTGTGGTCCCATGGAGGTGGGAGGAGGTAAATTATTACATTTTTGTTGTTGTTGCTGCTGTTGTTGATACAGGGTCTTGCTATGGAGCTTGAGCTTGTAGTGATCCTCCTGTCTCAGCCTCCTCCCATGAACACTGGGATCATGGGCATGCTCCACCACCCCTGGTTTTAAGGTTGTCATGACATGTGACATGAGGGATCAAATCTGGGTCCTTGCTCTTGCCAAGCAGGTGCTCAGACTGCAGAGATATCTCCCCAGCCTGGAAAGGGATAAATTATTGAGTCTCCTCTATAGTAGGACTACTCTCTATATAATGTTTAAATGAGAGTATATCTACATGGAGCCATACATGTCATGTGTATGACATGTAGTTATTCATATGCTATGTATGTATACTTGTCATATGTAGTTGATTTAAATATACTTCTATGCATATACAAAAGATATGTTTATATAACTCTGCAAGCACGATCAGTCCCTTATCACAGATGGTCCAAACAAAGATGAAAAAAAAAATTGGATCTGGTCAATGGTATGGATGAGTTCTGACTTAGAGCAACCTGACTCCCCAGCATGTACTCCTGACCACACTACTTAAACTAATCCTGCCCTGCCAGCTAATGTGTCAGGAAATTAACCTTCAGGGCGTGACTTATTCTCCAAGGGATCTTAAGGCTACTGTGCTACAGTGCACCTGGATTCTCCAGGTGCTCATCTTAGGAAACTCTACTGAAAGCTGATACAATGCTCCGTGCCAGAGAGAAAATTAAATGCTGGGTAAAACCACCAATATCAGCTGCATTCTTGACTGAGAATTCTACTTGGAAAAGTAACGTGAGCTATCTAGCAGGTGACTGTGAGTTTGAGGCTCCTTAAATTAATATTCCTGCTCTCAAACTGAAATGATTGCCAAATCCAGGAGACATAAATCTTCCTGGAACCCTGCTGCCTCGGAATTTGTTGAACGCACACTCCTGAAGCGCTTCTTCCCTGGCCTCCTCGGTCTTGATCCCTCCGTACCTCCCCCAACTGCTCTGTCTTCCTTTCTTTCTCTGAGCCACTATTCACAGGAATTCTGCACCCCCCTGCTCTTCTAAGTCATCATATTCTCTCTATGCCATCGTGCCCTCCATCAGGATTTTAACATCTCACACATGTTAATGGCTTTATCCTGACTTTTCCTGGGAGCTACCCGTGTGGAAATCCAGACCCCAGCTGGACATTTCCGTCTTAGTTTCCCAGAAGCAGTTCAAGTTTGTTCATCTTAAAATTAAAATAACCACCTCCTATTTATTTCCTTGCTACTTGCTCCTCACTGTCTTTGCTTGGCAGTGTGCTTGGGCTCAGAGGTGAAGCCATTTCCATTGCCAAGGGTACCTTAGTACATTAGCTTTATGTGGAAAATCGGCCCAACCTCTGCAATTTTTCCCCCTTCAAACCCAGGCTCCTTCTCATTATTTAAACACACACACGCACACACACACACACACACACACACACACACAAAACCTACCCCAGCCTCCAGGTCCGTTCAGTCTAGATTGTTGGTTTTTGACCTTGACGAAGCACAAAAGTAAGCAGGGAATATTGATAAAACAGGATCGGGTTCACTAAGCGTGGGAGCAGACCTTAAGATTGGGCTCCAGCCTAAGACCATGCCCCAGTCCACAGGTCACTCTAAGGACTCCTTTCTTCAGGCATCTCATTGCTTATAACTTGGTGTGCCTATGGCAGCCTCCTGTTTCACAGATTCCCAAATGATCTGGAGAACTGACCATGTCCTCTGCTTAAAATGTTTCTCTCTCAAGCACTAGAGAAAATGTGTGTTCCTTCACTGGATCACCTACATATTTGTAAGAGTTCATCATGTCCACCTCTCCAGAGTCATTCCGCATCATCTCTTAGATTTTAATGCACCAATAATGTGAAACTCACGTGTCAGGTCTGCTGCATCTTCACTTTTAGTTCCCCATGTGTTCTTCTTCTTCTTTTTCTTTTGGTACCAGGATCGAACTCAGGACCTTAACCTTGCCAGGCAAGTGCTTATGCCGCTGAGCTATACCCCCAGCCCTCCCCAAGTGTTCTTGAATATTTATTGCCATGTGTTTGTTTCTTGCTTTTATTGTGTAACTTCCTCAAGATAAGAAAAAAAGGACCATGTTTTGTCACCTTTGTGTCTTCTGTGCAGAGGACAGGCCTTGCATATACTTTTTTTTCAATATTTGTTTGCTAAATTAAGCTGAACACATTTAAAATTTCCACTTTCCACTTTTAAAAGTGCATCAACTTCTTGAAAGCAAAATATGAATATGCCATCATATTTTTGGTGGAAAATTACAGAATAAGCTTGAGGTATTGGACCATTTTCAGGCACAGTGGCAGAGAATGATTGAAGAAATTAATTAAAAACTTTCTTTATAGTACAGCCTGCTCATGGACATTAGACAAATATTCTAATCTGTTATCAGCTGACAATAGAGGAAAGTATATCATGTTACCTGACAGTAATACTGCTTTGATGAACAAGTTTATAATTTATAATTATAAATGCCAAATACTATGAAAAGAGAAGAAAGCATGAGGACATATGGAAAGTGCACCATTTGAAGCCTCAGAATTAATTCAATAAGATCAAGGTGGTAAAAAATATGCTTGTAGCAATCTTCACATATCATATTGTTGCTTCCTGCAAAAGTGGTATTAATTTCAAGCTGTGTCATCTCATTCTTAATATGCTGATGTCTTACTTAAAATGCATAATAAATTCAGCCTAAACATTCTGATGTCAGCTATAATCACAGATGAGGTTAACAATATGCATTTATTATTTATTATATAATATATATTATTTAATAGTATATATATATATATATATATATATATATATATATATATATATATATATATATATATATAAACTTTGGGTTTCCTTGGCTATATTGGGAGACTTATGAAAGCATGCAAGGATGGAAATCCTCCTCTTGGTAAATCCCATTGGTGGCTGCACATTTCGCCCCACTACAGCTGCAAGCAAGGGGAAATTCATGATTCATGCCCTGTGGAAAGACTAGAAAGCAAAAAGTACGCTCCATGTGCTGCTCTGCAGGCAGACTCGATTGGCTTTTTCATTTTTTGAAGTCCCTCTTCTTTCCTCAAAGCTGTTTGAATATAGGCTGACGCAGTTATTGTAAAAGTGTTTTCTCCATAATTCTGGACTTTTTAAGAGTTGTTTTTGGTAAGTAAGTGATACTCCTCACAAGATTATGAAATGTATGTATCACAAACAGAAAACAGCAGCTCCTTTTGAATCCTAGCATATCTTACTTTCTGGCTTACCTAGGTTTTTTTTTTAAATAGAAAAAGAAGTGCACTATATAACTTGCACTTACAGTTTAAGGATTTAGTTCTCCTAGTTTTCTGGTGAGGAAGTCTTCAATTCTGCACTTCTTCCTTCTTTTCAATGGGAAAGAGCTACCCTGAAATATATTCTCTATCTTATAGCAGGTCTCCATTTCCTTTTCTTCTGTACATGGCATGCTTTCTGTGATTCTCCCTGCTTTGCAGAATTCAAATAAGCTTGATTGACCCACTTTTAAACTTTCACAAAAGGAAGTCATCTCAGTGACAACCTCTTTAAAATCAGTTGTTCAGGTGCACTTCACACTGTGGTCTCTGACAGGATTAGATATTGCTGGAGAACACTCACCAGGGTATTTATATTTACCCTGAATTCTTTGGACATGGAAAACAATGCTGCTTTCTCTCCATAAGACATTAAAATAAGGTCACTGTGGAAGGGGCATTGCCAAGGCTGAACTTACTGGAAAGCATTCTCAGTGCAGTGTGGCCTCCACGAGTGGTGTTGGGGGTTGAAAGTGACATGTGTTGGGCCACATGTCACTTCCTTCTACACAGGAGCCCCCCTCTAGGGCATGGAACTAATTAATATTCACCCACCTTTCTTTGGAGACAGAGAGTTTCATTAAAGTGTATTTGCATCTACGTGGCTTCATTTATCCAAGAATATTTGTGAAATATGCATTATGAGACAAAGTAGTCAACACAAGTAAAACAAAGAAAGAGGGAAAAAAAGGGTTTTTAGAAAATATTTATATTGAGTTATTGGGAAATTTTAGTACTAGAAAAAACTATCCTATCTAATGAATGTTATCTATAACTCTCCCAACTGAAATTATTTGTCTAAGAAACATTAAATCGGCACTTTAAAAAATTGTGTTGGAGCCCTCAAAATGTTGAGGGTTTTTTGGAAAGGTTAAAATTAAACTTCATTGGATTCAAAATTATTTCATCTGTAGAAAAACATAAAAGAACCAAAATCAGCTCCTAGAGCTACGTAATATCAAGATGCATCCCTGAAGGTTAAGTGCTTTTCAATTGCTGTCTTTCCCTTAAAATGCAGGACAATCAACAGCTAAATGCATGCAGTATAATGAAAATATTTCTGAGTATTTGCTTTTTAAAGAAACACCCTTTGGATGGGAAGGAAAATGTATGGGAAGGGATTCTAGAACCAAACTCATCACACCAGTGGTGTGTTGAAACTATTGGGAGTAGGGCTATTCACTAACCATAACATGCATAATAACTTTTTTTTTAATATACTAAGAAAGTTGTAATAAAAATGTTTTACGAAGAAAAAGGAGCCTGTCCTTTCAGTTTGAAATAAAAATTGCTCTTCTCCCTTCTCCCTTCTCCCAAAGCACTGGTTTCTAACCCCACCTCCTTCCTCACTCCTCCTTAGTGTGCCGTTGCTCTTTTCATTTCTTTTCTTTTTGCCAGGAATGGCAATGAAAAGGAAGAATCAAGTTTGTTAAGATGTTATCCCCCGTGTTACGTGCAGTCTCCGCTGAAGGACAGGGCAACAGTCCCACATTGCTGATCACACATTTTCCCAGAAAAAAAAAACATAGCTACTAGAGAGATGAAAATGCTCACACATGGCAGGCTGTGCAGGGCACTGGTCGCAAGGACTTCAGAGAATTTTCATTTCCATGATGATGGTAGTGGTAATGCATGATGATATGAGAGTAAGAGACAAGTACACGGAGTAGGCAGGAACTACACTAACGAATTCTAATTGCAAGAAATATTTTCTTGTGTTTATAGGAGTGAAAACATTACAAATTATTCTCTAAGATCTAGTCCTACATGCATTTACGAATCTGCAAAATATAAACTAGCGGTGAATATTTTCAGGTGAACTGTGTATCTAAGTGAATTTACTGAAACTTGGGTTTTTGTCATTGATATTTATCTTTGAAAGAGATATTTATTTCTTTTAAAAAAAAAAAAAGTAATTCAACAAATAGCTTGAGCCCACTAGTGGCAGATCAGAAATGCCTGGACAATCTATTGGAGGAAAAAATGGTATACAGGAGCTTAGGGAACTAGTATGCCTACTTCACTAGGGTATAACAGCACTTTGTTTACTAGAATGCTAGCCTCTGAAATATGTGTTTGATATTTTTAAAAGTGCTAATAAATATATTTTGAAGCCCTCGAAAAAGAATCTGACAGCAGCCCTCAAAAGGCCACAACACATGGAAGGCACTTGTGTACTGTAGAAACTACTGTTTTTAGTAATTTCTTCTGAAGTTCTCTTTGAATTGAGCTTTGAAATCATTCCTGAGAGCTTTGTCCATGAGTAACACAGTAATAGTAATTGTCAAACTGCAAAAAAAAAAAAAAAAAAAGAATGCTTGAAAACCGCTCAGATATAAAACCAAGCAGGGCACAGTTGGCTCAGTAATCTTTTAAAAACACTTGAGATCTGTGAGGCCCCAGAATGAGCACAGTTCCTGCTTTCTCTGATGATTTTTCAACGCAGAATTGAGACATCGTGATCCTGTGATCTGCCAAATGTTTGATGTGTCCACTTAATTGGCTTTTAATAAGAAAATAACACTTTTGGTACTTGTATTAAGAGCACATATCATAGCATTAATCTGGCTCAAAAATTTGTGTAAATCTGCCTATCATTATAGTAAAATTGCTATCAGGTCAAAAGAGTTGTTCAGTCAAAGATTTTCAGTTTTTTTCCCCCTCTGGCAATTTGTATAAACATTTTTAAAAGTCATTCTAAAGAAGAGGGAACAATTGCTTTTTATTCTTTAGGGGAGTTAAGAGACAACCTATGAGCCGTAAGCATGAGACAGCCTTCATGTTTCATGTTCAAACATGACAACACAGCGTTTTCAAAAAGAAATACAATCATTTTCTTAGGTTTTAATCGGGAAAAAACCCCTTAGCACAGAGGTTATCTAGTGTTTGTTTTCTTTGTCAATACTTTACACACATCTACAAACAAAGCTTCTCTTTTATCTTTAATAAAGTCCACATACCTGGTATCAAATTACTAAATCAAACTGGTCAGTATGTTTTGGATCAAGTGACTGAGCCAGCCCAGAGAACTGCTGCTTGAGAGAAACCCCAGGCGGATGGGGTCTGGCTCTGACCAAACAGTGTTCCAGAAAACACGGCAGTAGGTAGCCTAGATCTGTGACTCAGTTTCGATTATTCTGTTAGGAAACAACTGCTCACAAAACTGTTCCCCGTATTCCTCCAACGTGCCCATCTCTTTACAAAAGGCGCCACTGCAATGTGAGCGCTTTTTAAATGTTGTCAGCTACTTAGAATGATGAGGCCCTCTTTGTTTGTCAGTTCATTAATTTATTTAAGATGTGTGTATGGTCAGATTCATGAAGGTAATAAATCTCTTTTGTAGAGACAGATAATTGCTTTAACATGGCAGGACACAATAACACAGAACTTAAAACAAAGCAAGCTTAGCATGTGCATGATAGGAAACAATAGACTTTAAGTATTAATAGCAAATACAAAACAGCTCTCAATTACATAATCATTAAAGAGAATGTGTTTAGAAGTTGAACGCTTGATATTTTCTCCCTCTAACAAACCTGTCTTACTGCTAGATACTTTCCCACATAAAAATTCTGCCAATGCCACCGTATTCAGATCTCTAGGGAGCCCTTTCTCCTCTTGAAAATATTTTGGGGTTTCACAAAAATCGTTTGCCCGTCTCACTGGATTGAACCTCAAAGAGTCCTTTGACGCAAGTGTTATTTTGACCACGTGAGCATGGTCTCCATTTTTTAACTAGATTAAAACATGCATGAACAAACTGCTCATTGAACTTTAATGTTGCTTTGTTGCTTTGTTGCTTTGATGGTTTGCAGATTTCTGTTTCATAGATGGTTTTCCTCCCATACATTCTAAAAGTGAAATGATACATTGTAATTTGAATGATAATTTTGTTTTGATGATTTAATTGATAGCAGACAGAGGGATGCAATCCCTGCTTTTCCATTTATGTTTCTCCCCCCTGCCTAACAGATGAGACAACTAGGAGTTTCACAAACATCTGTGAATAGTTAAGGGATGTTACACTAAATGCTATTTCCTCTATGTTCACCTGGGCTCTTCCCGAGGAGCTACATGGCAATCCTGGTTCAGAAAAAGAGCGCTTTCCCCTTCCCACTTGCGTGGCCTGGCCCTTGCTTTGTTAGTTGAGGCGAGGATTAAAAGCAATGTGCCAACGTTCCTTTTCACCACTCTGAGGCAAGTTACCCACGTCTTTTGTTGCTATCATCCAAACAGCCATGGTCCACAGGCTTCACACGAGCGAGTATTCTACTGTCCTCTTTCTCTCCCTCATCCTCCCCCCGCAAAGCCCTGGCTATTTCTCCCTCTCTCTTTCAACTGAAAATCTCAAAACTCCCCTTGTGCCTTTTACAAAACTGTTTTTAAAAGACACAATGCTGGTGGAAGGATCGGAACATGGCTTGTCATCCGCTTGCTTGCTTCTCTGGCAAGACCCCGTTTTAAAAGATTTGTTTATCGCTGCATGGACAGGTTAAAAACAAAAGGAACGTACCAGCTGCTCAAAGCTGCTTACCTTCTATGTATCCAAAAAGCTGTTCCTCAGACATTAAAGAGGTTAGATGACACCCCACATTATTTTTCTTATGCCACATCCTCAATGAATAAAAAATCTCAGCTGGCCTCAGTCCTAACTGGAGTTTACAGTTAGTGAAAAGAAAACTTCTTTGAGCAAATGGAGAAACAAATCACTTAGTTCTGTTTGGTTTTCTTCACACATATAAGGTCAAAGATTGAGAAGCTACTATATATTTATTTTGACCTTCATCTCCAGACTTTCAAAGTTGTTTTCTATTTGTAGAATGTTACAACTTTTGGAGGTCTTAGAGCATTTGCTAGATGAATTGTTTTTCTCTAAATACACCTTTCAAACCATCAAGTCAGCAAAGTTTCCATTACTGATACATAGTTAGACTTTTCCAACTCTGAAATTCTGGACAAAGGAAGGGTTCTCCCCTCTCTCCCCACAAGTCATTAAAACATTTAAGGGAGATTGAAACAGCGAAGGGGAACAGCCTTAACTAAATGCATGTTTTAAAATCATTTGAGAGTTGTTTTGAATTTTTGCACTTCAACTGAAGCGTAATTTACATATTATATACATATATAATGTGGTTAAGTTGACGACTGGGAGGAGGCTCATGAAGGGAGGGCATACATGGATCCGGTTAGGATCCCTCCAACAGGCAGAGCAAGGCTGGCATTAGGTGGGTCTCGCCGTGTTTCTTCTTCGCCCTTCTTCCAACCTGCCATGACAACTATGCTGAATTTTAACGCACTGACTTAGCCAATTTACTGCACAGTGAGACCCACTTTTTACCTACAGTTAGCCTGAGAAACTAAACTCACAGCCACCTAAAAGACCATCCACGGTCCCCTTGGGAACACAGCCACTCCTTGCCCCCCTGGGTGATCACCACCAAGCCCCTCAGCCACAACTCCCTTGCCTTTGTTCTCCTAGCTTGTCTTAGAAGCCTGGATCCTCAGCTGCCATAGTTCAAACTATGTTGAATTTCGCTAACTCTGAGAGTTCTCAGAGCATTTCAGACACACAGGTACATAGAAGACAGACCTGGCTTGACTTGCAATTTCCAAACCACACATTGACACCCCATGCCAAAAACCTTGGTACTGCTGTGTGACACGTGCAAGAGACTCCAGTTTTAAAATGTTATGCAAGGAGCTGGAAGAACGCAGGGGTCTGTAGCCAGCAGCCTAACTTCTGAAGAGGCCAGGGGAAGGAAGTAGCAGGGAGGAAAACTAACTCACTCACTGGGTTCTTCTCCTGGGCCAAGTATGTCATGACTGACTGATAGATTTGCATTTTGCCTGTCTCTACCTTCCCTGGCGTAGGAATGAAGAGAGCGCCTGCCTCTGGCCCTGACAGCCAACTTTACCTTGTAATGCCCATATATTCATCACCTTGTTAAATGGAAGAAAATATAAACCAAGTAGATGGCGGGACAGTTAGGCTGATCTTCTGTTAAGTAAAGCCTAAAGGAAGACTGCAGAGGGGCAGGTAGACACTGTTCTGGTGGCCTTTTGGAATCTTTCTTTATTTTATCACTACTATTTCATTCATAAATGGATCTGAGATACAGGAGGCAGGGTATATAATTGGAAATTGTGGAGAAACAAAAAGATTCAAACACACACACACACACAGAGAGAGAGAGAGAGAGACAGAGAGACAGAGAGACAGAGAGAAAGAGAGAGAACAGCCCTCCCCACCAAGCATGCTGGTTGCAAGCAGTATTTCTTTTGGCAAAGTTTAGACATGTCTTTCTAGTTAACAAATGTATTCTGCTGTCAGCTCCTTATAAGAATTACACTCCAAGCTCCATGCCAAATAACCTCTTTAAATATTAATAAATAACTCAAGGTACGTTAGAGAGCCTGTGCTGGAGGAATTATGCTAATACTTTCAATGGAACTGACAGAGGGAATCCCCCCTTAGATATCGCTTCCCAGGAGCAGGCTTCCCTAAACACAGCTTCCAAACTGGTGCACTCACACAGAAAGGGGAACAACGGGAAGGAAGTTGATTTGATTCTTGTGAGCTGTGTTGTGCAGAGACCCACGACAGGCTGCTCCTGAACTGTGTGGTCTCATCCTCAGGATTCTCCACTGTTAATCCAAACCAGGCCATGCTGTTCCAGCTCTATAGGGGACAGTATAATATCTTCTGCTTAGATAAACAAGGAGAAACAGCCATGAGAAGATGCGTAGAGGAACTCACTGGAACCGCTCTACTCCCTGTCTGTGTCCATGTGGCAGATACCTCACTGGAGCCCTCAGGTTAAAGCCACTGCTGTGGGATGTGTATGGGGTTCTGTATGTAGACCTTGTATTGTGCTGTGTGGTGTTGTGTTGTATTGCACTGCACTGTACTGTAATGTGTTGGCTGTGTGTTTTTGTGTACTCTAGACTTTATCTTGGCCAGAAGATCTTATTTTCTATCCTGTCTCTCACAGGGTTGCATTAACCCTAGTGAAAATAATTTATCTCTGGGTTATCTTTAAAATATCCCAAACAGTCTCCCCAGCAGATATCCCTTCGTGCACTGGTTTTGTCCAGGACTGACACACCACTTTGGAGGTACTCATTAAGTAAGCTCTGTGAGACCTGCACAGGAGGAGATAATTCATAGTGACCTATAGGGATTTAGAGAGTGATCTATGGTCCGAACCTTATTTAGCCTTCTTCATAGAAATGTGGTTAGGACACTATTGACAACAGCCTTAGCTTCTTCTCCACACAGTATCAAAACTGAACCTCACTATACTCTTAGCTATACCCACTATTATGGCTCATATCTAAACACCACCCCAAAGTCTCAAGCATTCAGAGGAGGGCGTGGGGAACGACCCGCCTCCTGGGTGTGAGATGCTGGATTAGTCAACAGAAGGGTTCATACCTGAGCGGGACACTGGGAGGTGAAGCCTGGTGGAAAGAAGTGGGTCCCTGTGGGTGTGGCTTGGAATGCGTCCATGTCCCTCCTCCTCCCTTGGTCCCTCCAGTTCCTGCCTACCCTGCCATGCACTGCTTTTCCTCTGCCAGGCCTCCCCGCCATGCCACCCTGCTGGGGAACCAGCTGATTAAGGACTCAGTCTTTTACAGAATGGGAGCTAAAATAAACCTGTCTCCTTTAAAATGGTGTGTGTTGGATATGGTGCCCCAGGAATGAAAAAGTAGCCAAGACACATGCCCCACTCATCCATAGCTAACTTAAAGTACAAGTAAGCTGCCACTTACTTATATTAACCCTACAATGTGATGTAATATGTCTTTAACAGAAGACATGCCATTTTCCAATTGTGTTTTGCCCTGAAATGAGCACTTAGGTCATATTGAATATTATAAAATGAGAAATTGCAATCGTATGATACAAAAGATATATGACTAATTAATATTTGGGTAATGTGTATATGTGTGACTATTATTTGTACTAATTATTTTTAGTGAAATATGTTTCTATCCTCTGAAAACTTCTGATATCAAGTGTGGGTTTTTCTTTTCCAAACAAAATGCTCCTCTTCAACTCTCTGCAAACCAGCTAGGTATCCAACAACTGATTAATTCTGCCATAAACTACAAAGTTAGCACTAGATGCCACAGGTTAGAAGCCCAGGGATATTCACCTCAAAACCAGCCACAAACATCATGCAGGCCACCTGTACTACCAGCTAATTAGCTATAAGTTGGTGGTTTTCATGACTTTCTTCTTGAGTTTAACAATTACTACAACAGCTTGTAGAGCTCTGGCAAGCACTTCACCTGTCGTTTCTGGCTTATTATGGAGGATTTTACAAAGGACAGGAATGGGCATTCAGATAATGAACTGGGCAGAGCAAGGTCTAGAAGAAACCTTCAGACAGGAGCTTCAGGGTCACCTCTCCTGACACAATGTTGAGCTTTGTGGCATTGAACCCAGTCAACGGCAGCGTAATGCCAGCCTGCAAAATATTATCTACCACATCTTTTCTCCAGGAAGATCATCGCAGCTCTGTCACACTTAGTTTCCCAGCCCTACAGTTGGGGGCTACTTTCATGAGTGAAATCCCTAATAAAAATCACATGAATGAAGACAATTTCACATGAAGTATACCATGTAAATTGTACTGTTTACTGCATCAAAAACAAAACCAGAAGACAGGCTGTTTCTTTGGTTTGACCTGAGCTGAGAATATGCCCACTGGGAGATTTAACTTTTTTTTTCTTTTGCACCTTTATACATCTCTGCAAAGGACCATGAAATTACCATGGGTGTTGATCTTGAAGCTTGCTATAGTTTGGATCCAATTTGTTTTTCAAAGTTTCAGGGCCCCCAGCGTTGGTCAACAATAAGGTGGTTGAGATGGTGAAACTTTTAAGCAGTGGTGGAACCTTTTGGGCCACCTGGATGGTGCATGAGCCACCTGGGCTCCATCATCCTAAACAAGTTGTTTTTCACGTGACTGGGTGAAGTCTGATAGGAGTGTATCTTTTATGGAAAAAGGGTCTGGCCCTCTCAGTCTCACCCTTCTAGTGTGCCAGGTAGCCATTCTGTCCTTCAGGTACTTTCATATCTTCCCAGATCCCATCTGCTGTGATGGTGAAGGCAGAGTCCTTCACCAGAGGCTGAATAAATGAGGCACCTGACTGGGTCAATCAGCCTCCAACCTGTGTCCCCAGCCCCAGATGTTTTATTATAACACCACAAAATGGACAGACAGGACGACCTATAGATTTCACCAAACAAACCAATTTGCAAATACAGATTGGATGGACTCACTGTGTAAAAAATGGTGTTGTATTTATAAGTAATATAAAATGTATAGTAGTCATGATTCTGTACTAGGTATACAGAAGTAGCACAACTTGCTTAGCTATCTATTTTGAAGATTTAGATTTTAATAAAATGTGGTGTTATAAATAAAGCTTCTGTGAGTAACTTTGTATATGACTATATGTATATTTCAAATTATTTCTTTAAATTGAATCCTGAAGTGTCACATCTGTAGTGAAGGTGTAAATATCTTAAAAGCATTATTTGGATCATACTGTTCAAAGACCTAGTTGGATTTACAACCCCAAAGGCAATGTGTAGGTTGGGTTTTTCCAAATGAGTGAGGAGCTAGCTCCTCATGGGCAATTCTGGATGTCTCTCTATCTTCTCGATACTTTAAGCTCTTTAAAGACAAAGATCATTTCTTATTAATCTCATATTTAACTACCTGGCATTGTACTTGACATAGGAAAGATTTGTTGCAGAGATAAGCACATTCTTCATGCATGAATGAAACACAGCCTCGTGACAAGCATCTCCTGTGGCAATGAATGAGCCAATGAATGAGTGCTGCTAGGCTGGCCAGCACATCTTGGGTGAAGTTCTGCTTTTCTCTGTTTGCTACTTTTTCATTCTGGGAACATAGTGCAAGGAAGAATACAGGATTACAGACAGAGTGAAAAGCAAGATTGAAGCCCCAGGACTCCAGTAACTGAGCTTTGAATAACTTGTTTTACTTTCCTAGGTGTATTTCCTCATCTGTACTATTAGCATACTAGCACTTTTAGAAAGACTTAGAAATCTCAGGAAAGAACATTATGTAAAATAGTTCACATTCATATGAAGTCCTTCATATACACATGAGCATTTGAAACCATCTCAATTTATCCTGAACCCATGGTCAGATTAGGCTTTCAAAAACTGTTCTTGAAAATTTCATCCTTACAACTAAAAATCTGTCTACCTGCTGGAGGTCATTCTGTGCCCTTTTCAACATGACCTCAACCCCTCCTGGCCTTGTGCACCACCTATCTCGTGCACCTCCTCCCAGCCTGACACCATGGCTGTGTTCCCTTCCTGCTGGTCTTGCTTTCTGAGTGCAGCTCAAGTGTGATTTGCCCACTGTTACAGCCCCAGCTCCTTGCAGAATGCACATCCCCAGAAACTCAGCACGAGTCTCCCATGAATGAATTTTTTTGCTTCTTTTTCCCCAAATTCATTCAGGTCCATGTTTAGTGCTACTAGGACAACCTGACCTTGCAATGAAACCAAACTTCTAACACCCCATAATTCACAGTTCTCTGCCCACTGGGAAAATCCAAAAACTTTTAGGATTCAGTGCAACCAGAGGATTCTGCCCTCCTGTGAGCTCTTCAGTAGTTTGTTCTGTACCTCTCTCAAGTTTGCTCTGGTTTCCTGGAGATGACATTTTAACTTTTAGTGACATGTTTATCAACCAGGTACAATGTTTATAACATAGTCAAGGATCAACTAATATTTGTGGGTGGAGTCTGTTGAAATAATTGCAAGATTAAATTCTTTTTTAGCACCACAGAGCAGTGCCCACCTAATATCTTCTAGGTAGATATTAAATAAAATTCACCAATTAAGAAACAGAGAAAAATAAATTATGTAACATGGGCCTTTTGAGCTAAATTAAAAACAGAAACAAAAAAAAAAAGATTGTCTCTGAAATTGCCACAGCTAAGCAAACATAGGCACGGATCCATTTAGTGTGTAACTCAATTTGTCATACCTACACACACATGTGTTCATATTTACATACTGCATGTTTATATTTAATGTCTAGTTACTTTGTTATTTAGACAACCATAGCCATCTACCTTTGCTCTGTACTTTTGCAAATTCTTATTGAAACCACACTTCTGAAATACTTCTGGAAATTCTCGTTGATTTAGCTTCTATTGTCTTAGATGAAAGCAACTGAAGAACAATATGAGATCTCATATTTTTCTGCATTTACTAAAAATAATATTTTAGCGATCAAAATAACGCCCTTTCCTTGGACACCACTACAATTTTGTCCTTGCAACCGCGCAGTGAGACGTGGAAGCCAGGTGTGATCTTGCCTGTTGTGTAGATGGGAAGGCCAAGACAATTCTATAAATCCTTAATTGGCATTCAGAGACAATTGCTTTGCAAATGGCAGAGTATGAATGAAGTCCATGCTGTTGAACCTGAATCTCCTTTCTTTCTATTTACGTTTCCTCAGGAATATTCAACAGCAAAAGTGAGAAAAGGAAGATAACAAAGAATGAGAAAGAAGATTGGAGAAGTATTATCCAAGTGATGGAAATTGATCACATTAAGTTAGGAATATTCTACAAAGTCTTTCAGTGAGAGGGTAATCTCAGTTTTGAACAGTGCATCAAAAAAACTGCAAACCTTTTAGTTCATTTTTTAAAAGAAAGTCTGTGTTTCCGAACCTCAAATCTGAAAACTAAATCTGTAAAATCAACATCCAGAATCAGTTTGAGTTTGTCAAATTGATGCATTTAAAGATGTGGAAATACAATCAAATTTGAAGTTACATTAGTCATTTTTACAGATTAAAAACACAGGAACAAAATAGATTTTTCTAGATCAAAATTGTCTTCTGTAATTCAGTTTTCAACTTTAGTATAGAATGGAACATTTTCCCCCCAAAGCAACTGAGTTCATAATTTTTTCCAGCACAAAAATAATAGAATTTTAACTGATTGTTTTTATAAAAATAATTCAAGCACGATGGAAAGTGTAGCAAACGTTAAAAATCGACGTCTAATCTCACTGTTGGTTTCACATGCATATTTAGAAACAGAAGTTTTTTAAAAGGCAAAATTTAGACCAATGCATGCATGCTATTTTCTACTTCTTCCTCATTTCTAGCTACTTCTAGGGTTTGGTGAGCAAAACTTAACATTTGGCACCTGCATTCTTTCAGCTCATTCTAGACTGAGTCAAAGAAGCACCAGAGCCCCAAAGAAATCACATGCATTGCCTATCTGACATGTGAATTAAACCCAAAGGGGATTGTTATGAAAATGGCAATTTTGTGTTGATGAAATTGCTGGGGATTAAATTTAAAAGCACTAAGCAAGCTGATAAATATAAACTCTCATGACAGATAACTTTCAAATGGCAATAAAATATATCCTAAAGAAACAAAAAGCCTACTCTCAGAATATATGAGGAAGAAAATAAATTTTAATTTTGGGTTTGTTTATGTCAAAAGGCCTTGAATTCACCCTAATGTGAGTTCTCAGCAAAATGTACAGAGCTATACTTGGTGGTTAACTGCACACACCTATAAAGACTAAAGCTTGTCTGATTTGTTTGAAATTTGTACAAGTTATTTGGGGTGATACACACTAGCCAAAAACTTAGTATTTGAAAATGTTTCTATCAAAACTTAAATATTTTCAGGTCAAAATGATAGCTCTTGGCAGCATTTTATAGATTCAAAGGAGTATTAAACACAAAGAGAACACGTGAGACAGGCAGCTTTATCCACAAACCCTTTGCCTACTACCCACAATATTAAACAAAATCTAAATATGATCAAATCAAAGTCGTTTGAACTACTTCAATTAATTTGTAACTTTAATTATCATCTACAAAGCATCTTCAATTTGTGACAAAAGCAAGAAATTCAAATAAATTAGTGGATATAATAATTTATATAGTTTAAGGAAATACAGTTGTGGCATTTTCAAGAATATTTATAAAATACTATAAAGAAAATTGAAAAAAATCTTATTCCCTCAGAAAAGACAATTCCTAGACAACACTGAAGCAAATAAACAAACAAAATATGCTCATTATCAAAAATGGTAATATTAAAAGTGTGCAACCCTGAATAAAATTCCTTATTTGTAGGAAATTGGTAATAGAATGCTAAAAAGACTTACTATTTTTGGAAACTTGAATTATGAATGGCACAGTTGTATTAAAATAAAGAATATACACATAAATATTTAAATATTCAGGAACAAGTTTTAAATAATTAATTACAATTGAACTGATCATAACTGAATGATAATGTTTTCAGATTATCTCCAATTTTGAATTAGTAAGTGTCTATGACATTTGTCCCAGCTCTTGCTTAGTATTTTAACAGATGGACCATTTTGTCACCCTGAAGAGGAAAGAACAATGTCTTCCTTTGCCTTGAGGTCCAATTTTCTTTAAGGCCAAATTCCGGATCTCTGTGAAGTGGCCGCAGTGGGTCAAAGCCAACTCCAACAGAACTAGATTCTGCGACTCTTCCCTGAATGGGGTAGTGTATCCTCAAGCTCCTGGACCAGGGTCAAGTGCTCTTCTATTCCCGAGCTAGGAAATTCTTTTTTTCTTATTTGTCATACACAATTGCTCTGTACCAGCCAAACAAAACATGCATAAAGGAAAATAAGATTTTTAAAATGTCATTGTTAAACCAAACACCCTGAAAATGCATTCAAATATAATTTTGTCTAAAATGCTTAGCATCAATTTTGCAAAATGATTTGAGCAATAACATCAATTTTCTCATTCTCCAAGTACCTACATAAAAACTAACAAGCACTTATATGTTTTACTCAGTTTGGAAGTTTATCCCATGTCTGTTTCTCCTACTGGTAAGCTCTTAGGGGCTGTACAAGCCCTCTGTCACCACCAGGGTATTCACTGGAATTTCTTGCATAGAGCACATACCTGAACTGATTCTTCCTTCATCAGAATTCATTACTTCCCACTCATTTTCTTCAGACTCTTTTTCCTCTGGCCTGCTGTCCCTGTTTTCCTCTGTGTCTCGGAGTAGTGTTTTCCAGGCTCCTTTTCTCACTCTTCTCATGACCTGGAGGTCCTGAAGTCCCCCAGACACATCCTGTGCTGCCTGCCTGCCTGCTCTATATGCAATCTCATCTCCTCACGTGGCTTCAATTACCATCCACAAGAACAAACCTGAAATTCACATCTCCAGCTTAGACCACTTCGCGAGTCCCAGACCGTGTTTTCAAATGTTGACTTGGCATCAGCAATTCAGCGTCTCACAGGCACTTAAAGAGCAGTGTGACCAAGGTGAACAAGTCTGGATTTCCATGAATCTGTCTTCCTCCTTCTTTTTCAAAGAACCCAAGCTAGCAATCTAGAAGTCCAGCTCTGTCTCCTTACCCAAACTATTAGACTTATTTACTAAGACTATGTTCTAAGCTTTCTAGAATTGATCTCATTTTAACAATCTTCCCAAATATTGCGTGTACAACTGCGACAACTTCATGACAATCACTCCTCTACTCTAACCTCCCTTCAAGCTTTTTCTACTTCATTCTGAGAGTGATACTCCTAGAAACTCCTATTTAATATCTTTCTCCAGATTTTGTATGTTTGTTTTTACTGAATTTGGCACAAAACCCAAATTCCTACTAAGGCATATAGACTCTGCTTTATGTATCTCCTGACTGGTACTTTATGCTGCTTTTCTCTTTCTTCTTCTTAGTCTTCAAATAGCCCAACATCTCCCAGCATTTAGGATCATGAAACCATCATAATTTTCTTGTCTGAAAGGCTCTAGTGCTTCTTTTTCT
Source organism: Ctenomys sociabilis (assembly GCA_004027165.1). Lineage (NCBI taxonomy): Eukaryota > Metazoa > Chordata > Mammalia > Rodentia > Ctenomyidae > Ctenomys > Ctenomys sociabilis. Next base: position 124,732 of record PVKA01000741.1, read on the forward strand.
CTTTTAATACAACATTCACTCTTCACATTGTTTACTTCTTCATTTAAATGGATCTTTGTCACAGAAACCTTTTACTTTTGACCTACCATATAGTCCTGTCACAAAGTTCCATTGCACCTTCCCTCTCACCACCATATGGTCTCATCTTATAGCATTTGGTATGCATACCATTACCTAATTAACACAGCTCTTTCTGTGCTAGACTGCAAGTGCTACGTAGGCAGGGCTTTCGGACTCCTGGATGGATTCTCTGCGTGCAGCACCATGACTCATAGTAGGCACTCAAAAGCATTTGCAGGAAGAAAGGAAACACTTATATTTTATTTCTGTTAGCACAAAAGATTTAAAATGACTACTTTAATAGTATTAATTCCAGATTCAATAGCATAATTAAAAGGCTTAGGAGAAAGTAGAATTTTTAAGATAGTCTAACTTCTTCGTTAATAGCAGACAAATACTTGTGAGGACGAGATTTATTACTACAGAAATGATTTCATTATCACTGTTCAGTTGAAAAGAATCACCTGTTCAGATAAAAGGCACATTGGAAACATGCATTTAGTTGTACTATAAATGTATTTTAAAAGTTGCCTTATGTGACTTGTTAAGAAAGAAAAAAATCTAGCTTCCTGGGTTTCACTAAAACATCATAATAATACAGTTTCAGAATAATATTTTTTAAGACTAATATGTGGATTAATGAATCAATGTAATCTGTTACACATATTTAGTGAAAATTTAATGCAACAGAGAAAACATACATGACATTAATTCATGTCTTTTCTTTATATTTATTTTAAATAATTAGAATTTAACAATATTCTCTGGTATGGTGGTACATGCAGGTAATCCCTGTACTTGAGAGGCTGAGGCAAGAGGATTGCTGGGAGTCTAAGGCCAGTCTGGGTGACATAGCGAGTTCAAGTTTAGGCTGGAATACACAGTAACACCTGGCCTAAAAAAAAAAAACCCAAAATTAAAACTAAATAACATTAAAAATTTAACCATTTTCCTCTGGTTTTCAGCTTATGTATAACCCCAAAGCAGCAGAAAACCTTTTCAACAGGACAATCAAGCTGTCTCATTTACATTTGCAAGGGGAAGAGAAAAGAGATAGTGTGCTAGATCTGTCTCACAGTACATAACATTTCTCAAATATGACATCGAATTTTCCCTTTTCCGAAATCAAGGCAATTTTTAATTCAGAAACTTGTTGAACCTGACTCAGTTAAGATCTAAATATCTGTAAACTCAGTAGAAATGAAGCCAAATTTAATTTTTTGCTAGCCAAGTGTCTGTAGTTGGAAGTTTACTCTATAACTGGTAAACATCAAAACAAAAAGAATGGAATCTGGAATTTTGTTGCGAAACATCTCACTTCTAACATTTGACTATTCCGCTCACACTTTTCTTTACAAAAGTTGATGGCACTCACAAGTTGAACTGAGGAATAGCTCCTGACTGAATTTGGAAACAATCTTTTTTTTTTTCTTGCTTTGCTTTTTGGAAAAGATGAAGAGTGGACTACATCCTGGAGACAGAAAAAAAAATGAGCTTGGGGTGAGAAATATTAACACAAACACTTGAAACAAAATCAGATGGTAAGCTAATCACACCCAATGCTGTTGGTGAAAACCTGACACTAACACATTTTTAATATATGTAAGGATTAAAGATTACTTTGGAAGCTTTGGCACCGCAGACTAATGCTCTCAACACAGCACTGTGTCAATCAGTAAGAAAAGCAAGACAGCAGACCTCTGACTTACAGCCGTGCAAAGTTCTACCAGGGCTTAATATTTTAAAAAATTAACCCAAATGAAATTCCAACTCACTGTATTATATAATACAGCCACGTAGACCCCATTACGTGGAACTCAGTTCCTCTTTCTTCCAGTCTAAGGTAGGAAATCAAGAGGCACGTCTTAGTTTACTCATTGGAAACTATTTCGCTTCCTTCTTAACAACAGATTAGAGCAGGTTCTACAGGTATTCTATTGAAGTCTTAAAACGGTAAATCCAAATATCCATCAGTTTAACTGCCCGAACAACAACACAGCTACACAGAAGGATCGGATAAAGGTGTGTGAGTCACGGGAGGAGACAGGGCTGCTCCGTGGGCATGACTCAGGCAGTACCACACACCTTCCTTACCGTGCACGCACAAGGTGCACTTTAGCAGCAAATCTTTTCTTTGATGGTCACTTATTAAGGTAGCACATTTCCTTTCATCGGCTTTCAAGGACTGAAAGGAAGAGGACGGTGAAGTAGGGATCCCATAATTTGCCTCTGGTGAAAATAGGCACTTGTCTGTGTCAGAAGCCATAGTCCGCCTTTCCTACCCTGTCACGGCCCTAAGCTGAGTCGTAAAGCCCAGCTTCACATATGAAAAGCACCTTGGAATGATGCAGACCTCTTTCTGATATTACCCCTCACATACGGGGAGTCCTGCCAAAACCTCGGACACTCAGAGAGTACCTCTGGAGTGGGGTTGGTTATTAAGGCCTGTGGCTGCATTGCTGCTAAGAGGCAGGAGTTATTTGCAAGAGGAGGTCATCCGGGATGACCTGGAAGGCTTCATTTCTTGCCCCTGCTCCTGGCATCCTGTCTGGCTTTCTATTCTCTAGGACCTGAAGAGCTGTCCCTCTGCTAGACCCCTTTCTCCGAACCTTCCTGCCCTGGAGGCCACTAATTGTTGGCTAAAAGGGAAGCCACAGTACACCTCCCCTCCTTTACGTTTTTAGTATCAACACTTCCACCTGAATGACAAGGAAAGTGACCAAAATAGCTGATGAATATGATGAATATGTAAAGAGCAGAAAGGATCGCTGCTGGGGATTAGGGCACTGCATGTGTTTGTCACCAGAAACAGAACTCCAACACTGGGCTTCCAATTCCCCACAGAAGCCTCTGTCATCTTTAATAGTGGTGTTCAGGACTTGCAATATTTCTAAAGCTCAGAATCAATATACACTTGCTAACATTTTTATTTTGCCAGAAAAAAAGATATTGAAAACAAATCCATCAACCACTTACTAGCAGAGTATTATTATTTAATAGAAGGAATGCCATTAGAATACACAAAAGGAGGAGGGATGTACAATAAAAATAAGAGTGGTCTAAATTAAATATGTTTGACTTTATGGAAATCACACCATATCAACTTTGTTTTGCGCAGTATGTTGGTGGTTGATACAGACATTTCCTCATAATTACTGTTCATTCTGTTGTACATTTATAAGCTCCCCATCTATTTCACACAAGAAAGTTCCCTGATAAGAGTAAACTTAAACTACGGTTTAAATACATTACAAAATTGAGTTTTGATTGCCCTGTGTTTTGTTCCATTTTGATATGCACATCCTGTATATTCACACATCGTAGTATATTCTTATTTCTGATAGGAACATCTTCCCTGGTATAGACAGTTATACAAAAAGTTAGGATACCTGAGAAGAGCCTCAGCCACCTGTGGTTGTTTGCACTTGGTCCCTTGGTTAGAGTGGAATGTGCTGCAGATGAAATTGGCACCTGGTTTTGCACACAGTAGAAAGCAAAATGTCTGCGAGGAGCTTTCTGTATGGGTCACTTGTTCAATAAATGATAATGTGATTATTTTAGATCAAATCAAATGTTATTCAGACCCATTTTGCCTGTTACTTTTTACTTTCAAAAGTGAGAGTATAAGAAAATCTGCTGTGGCTTGTGTGGCTCGCACTTGTGGCTCCTGCTCACTTCTGCTGGAATGCTGCTGGCCCTGGGGGGACAAACACTGTGGTGAGGGTGCTCAAATCCCCATTAATGTCAGCAGCAGTCACCGATGACTGAGAGACTTTTCTCTCTAAATGACCCCCACTTTGAGAGATGAGCACGCATCTGGTGAGGTGCTGCCTTTGGAGGTATCCCTGCCAGAACCAAACCAGCTCCTTATGAATTTTTTTGCCAAGTATAAATTCTGCCACCCCTGTGAGATCTGAAGGGATAAAGCAGGGGAAACACTAGATTCTTTAAAATGCCAGGAGCATCTAAATAAATTCAGGTGCTTATCCATGTAGGCTTCCAAAGTAGATTCTGCCTACCCTCTAGAATACAAATGAGAGCTGTACCTCCATCCTTGAAGCCTTTATTACACTGTCCACATTAGTAAACAGTGCACATAGCCAGGAACATTCTGAAAAAGCAAATAGGAAAAAGAATGTGCATCCAAAAACTGGTGGGTGCTTTACAACATTAAAATCTCTTTCTTCTATATTCCTAAATTACAGACGCTGCCTGTGACAGCAAATTGAGGGATTTTTCTTGTAATTTGAGAGTGACCACAGAAACTGTTGTTTTCTCTAAATCTTGATAAATCCAACTTTTTTTTCAATTAGTGGGTCTGACTGACGTTAATGTACAACAGTAGATTCCTTTTTCCTCAGTATATAATTCCGTTTGCTGGTTGGGGCGTAGGCTGTACTTTTTATAGGTCGGATGGCTGGCCCATGGCGTCATGGAATAATTCTTTTTGATTATGATCTTATCCATGTATACTGCAACTGACTACAAAGTGAGACTGTTCACATGCATTGTTTCAAAGGACTCCAGTGACTCACTGGTCCATGGCCTCTGTCCAGTGAAGCTACTAATCTCCAAATTGACACCTGGCCCTGCTTTTGGATTATTATTTTTGAAAAGGCTTTATAGAAATGAATGTTGCCATGCATTTCACTTAAGAACAAGAAGAGAAGAAAAGGAAAGAAAGCCGAGGCTTCCATCACTCTGCACCTGGATTTCTATACCAGGATTTCTGCACCAGCCTACTCTTCAGCTTCACAAACTTAATCCACCTGTACATGACTGCCAGATAAGCCTTTATAACATTTATTATTGTCATTATATCAAAAGCTGTAGGATATACTACTGCAATGGAGTAGCACATCGAGGCCGATCTCTAGCTAATCTCAGAGGCACACATCTGAGCCCATGATCTGCAGCCAGTGTTCTTTTCTACAGTAGGAACCTCTGTCTGCTTCACGTACTTTTTCCTTGTGGGACAAGGGATTGAACCAGGGACCTGTGGCACATGGTGACTGTGGCAGTCCCAAGCTCTCCCCTCCACCTCTAGTGCCTTTTTGATCTTGAGCTTCCTATTTCCTTAGGTCTACTCTTGCACTGCCAGCTGCAAATTTTGCTGTCATGCTTGTTCATTGACTGTGTACCAGTCATCTTCAAGCCCCTTCGTGGATTGCTCTTCCATCTGCTAATGGTTTCCCTCTATTTTAGATGAGCTTACCATTAATTTATATAAGCCTTCAGTTCTCTTTCTGGTGCCTATCTGTCAGTCTTCTCTCATCAGCTGGACTCCAACTCCTTGTATTGTGCATGAAACTCATGACATATGGATTCACATATTAAGAGTATGTCCAGCTGGGTGTGGTGGTGCATGCCTGTAATCCCAGCACTCGGGAGGCTGATGCAGGAGGATTGTTGTGAGTTCGAGACCAGCCTGAGCTACAAAGTGAGCTTAAGGCCAGCCTGAACTGCTGAGACCCTGTCTCAGAAAGACAAAAAGAAAAAAAAAAAAAAAAAAAAAAGAATATGTCCGTCAATCTGTCTCTGAAAATCTATCTCTGAAACTTACTTAAATTTTTGTAGAATGAAGTTTTCCTGTGCATAAACAGTGATAAATTTTTTTTCTAAATTTATTATTTATTTATTTTTTTCTTGATAAATAGGCTTACTTTACAAGTGTCAATTGATTGCATAAGATGTCTAAAACAGGTTTTTAATCTTTTCCCAAGAGAAACATTGAATGAGAGGATAAATGGAGGTGTGTGCGTAAGGGACACTGAGTAGAAAGCACGTAATAAAAAGAACACATTAAAGAGAGTCAGGAGAGGGGAAACTGGACACAAGCTCACGAGCAGAAAGGTGGCTGGTGGACAAAACTAAGGTAGGTGACAAATTCCCTTTTCACAGGTCTTGCTTACATTATATATTTAATATTGTATTTCTTTTAGTAACAGCCAATGATATTTAGTTATAGTATGGAGATAAAAGTTCTAATATTATTATCATTCTGTTTAAAAGCCTTGGGAAGTTCCCACTGCTTATAAGATTAGCTTTACATGATAGGACTCTAGCATATCTCTGTAGTTGATGTCCCATTTCACATCGCATTGTACTCTTGCTCCAGTTGAATAAAACTCTCCTCTCTGAAAACCCTCTATTTTTGACACTGATCTTTTCATTCTTCCCTGAATATTTTTTATTTCTTTTCTTCCCTTTATTCTTTATTTGGCGATATCCAACTAATTCCCTTAAGCCTTGGATTGGATTTACATTCTCTGCAGATAAAACATTTTCAAATTTTCTCTGGATTATCATACAAATCTGAATGAAAAGTGAGATTTCTTTTCAAAGCCATCTTTTGAAAAAGAGGAAAGACACTTGCAAAGTACTTATAGAACATGAGGAAATTTCTCAATTTGTACATCAAATAACTTCATTGTTTGATAAAAACACTATCATTATTATTATTATTTTATTAATTTTATTGAGAAACAAATAGCAATAAGATAGTTTAAAAACTGACTAGTAGGACAGTTTCAATAATTAATACATTGTATATTGTTATCTTCTTAGTAATTATTCATAGTACAAGATGCAGACATGATATCCTGTCCAAATGTTATTAGTACAAATCTTTCTTCTCATTGAATTAAGAGAAAGTAGCTGTATATCTATTCTAACTATTTTATATATACAGATACAAAATGATCCTTCCTTTGTACCCCTTTTATGTTTATTTTTGTTAGAGTTGGGTATTCCATTGCCATTTAAATACTGTAGATGTGCGAATTCAGCAAAATAATCCTATATAGTCCAATAATCCATAATAGTGTTGGGTTATACAGGCAATGTCAGAAGTTGTTGTCTTGAGCTTTTCACAGGTCAGCATATTAATATGGTTTCACTTTTTATACCTCATTTTTATCCTTTTCTGCTGGATGGTTACGACCAAGATAAAGCAAGACCTGTAAGTATCCATTTTTGCTCAGAAAATATAGGGACAAATGTATGCATAAAGTAAATAAGCTCTGGATAAGCAAGAGAAGAAACTGACTGTGTGATCCTTAACTGGTAAATGTACCCTTGTAGGTAAATGTGTTGGGTGATTATATAATAAGAAATGTAACTTTTGGGAAAGCACTGTTAACACAAATAACTATTAGTGCTTATGCATATATGTATGTCCCTGATGAAATTTATTTAAAAAACTACTAAGTGTATTATGCACACATTTAAAAAAATTTTTTTTCTGGCATTATATCATGCCAAAAATGCTGAGAGCCGAAGCCTACAAACCATTAGGATTTAAAAAATGGTTCTTGCCTGACAACTAGAAAGAAGACTAGAATCATGCTTCTACAGTCGCAAGGAAGTATGTGCATGGTCAGGAACTTGAATGAGTTCAGAACCACATTTTCCCCTTTAGCCTACTGACACTTTGATGCCTGCCTTCCTGAAACCTGGATTTCAGCTCTGCGATGTCATGAGTGGAGGATCCTTCTACCTTGCCATGTGACTGACCCCTGAGTTTGCAGCCAGCTGTTGCATAGCAACAGAAACTGGTGTGAAACCCTAAAAAGCATCTGCAAAAGTCGGGAAGATTTCTGTGCCACCGAGTACACTGCAAGTGGACCCGGGGCTGGATGCAGGGGAGCAGCGTCTGCTGGACTACTTCTCAGCAGTGCATTGGGAACACGGTGGCCTGTGGGCAACATTTGTACCTTTACTGTGTTTTTTTTCTTTCTGTTTCACGTTATTTTCCTATGTTGTTAGGGAACATATTTGACTTTTGTGACACACACAAACCATACTTATACATTTTTGAACTTGATCAATGTAAACTCAAGTCAAAGAATTGGATCCATAGTCATTGTGCTAAATAAGTATCCATTTTCGGTCTGAAAATACAAGGGCAAATCTATAAATAAAATAAAGCATGTGAAGAAATGAAGAAACTGATTGGATGATCCTTAAATGGTAAATTCACCCTTGCAGGTAAATGTGTTGGCTGATTATACATGTGCCGACTTGGTTCATTTCCAATTATTTGGTGAAAGATTGTTCTAGATGCTTCAGTGATTACGTTTTTAAGATATCAATTTAAATAGAAGGACTTTGAATACAGCACATTACCTTCTGTCTTGTGAGTGGGTCTCATTTAGCCAGCTGGAGAGCCAGAATAGAATTCAATCATTTAAAGCTTTCTTAACCGGGTACATTAGACTGCATTGTCATTAGGAATTTTCTAAGAGCTTTATTATTTTAAAAAAGATTTTAAAGTTACTTGTTAAAAAAGATACAACCCTTTCTCAACAATAAATTTTAGTTTTTCTCATGTGATGTGATGAAACATGCTCTTTTATTTCTGTAAAACATCATAGCACATATGAAACCTGAAATATGTGTAACTGAATCTCAAGTAACTGTTGTGGTAGACTCAGCAGCAAACAGAATACTTCAAAAGGTAACGACAAGGGGGTAAAAGTGAAGAAAGTAGAACAGACAGATTCCTTTTTCAATGGATCACTGAGAGAAAAAATAAAGTTGAAATGAAATATACACATACACCTGCATACAGTAAAAGCATTATTTAATGTTGGCAGACCAAGACTAGGTAAGAAGGATCAATAGTCTAAATTTCAGGAGACTTTCACTAAGAAATAAAACTGAATAATGCTCTCCTTTAAGGAAAGAGATGGGGAAATCCCAATTTGGTAATGTTTAAGACGATAATACGAACAACAGATGTTTTTAGTCTTACTACCTTAGGAAAAACATGCAAAAACAAGACCCAGTAGTTAAGATCCAATAGCTGTGACTCGCTGCATCTCAAGTGTTGGTGATGGATAGAATATTAAATGGAGCATAATAGTCATTGTAATAATAGTAATAGTTGAGGATTTTCTGTGTACTTTTCATTGTTCTGTAGACTTCAGGTGTAATTATACACTCATTCCTCCAGACAATCCTACTATTCTTTATTTATTTTTTAAAATACCAGTTTTATACATTAACTATTTCTCTGAAGTACTAAAAAACAAAGAAAGAAACTATAAAACTAGCACAAAAGAGAGTGTGAAGTCAGAGTTTAATTCATGCAGTCTAGCTGCAGAGCTCATTCTCTTAGTTATTGCCGAATATAAGACTCTTACAATGAAGTTACTACGAAACAGAATAATACACCAATATATTTTAAAATTGCAGTATCAATACTGAGAAACAATCAATGACAAATATGTGAGATAACAAGTCAAGCCACAGAAAATATTCAATGCATAGGTCCAAAACAATCATGTACTGATAATTTTATATGGCTCAAGGTGTGTCAAAACCATTGCTATCAATCTAGTGTTCTGGCTGGGATGTGGCTTTCCCTCTCCCCTCCCCAAGCCACTTTGAAATTTGATGCCCATTGTAATGGTGTTGAAGGTAGCAGAACTTTGATGTGGTGAGGTGTTTAGACCCTCAGGGCTGTTGTCTCTGGAGCTGTGTTCTTACATGCATGAGTCCTCCCACTCTTCAGAATAGTCCAAGGGTAGATTGCTATAAAGTGATGCTTTCCCCTTTCTCTCTGCCACGTATGCCTTTGCAGTTTGCTATTACACCTTCATGCACGGAAGGCCCTCTGCAGCTGTGGCCATGTGACCGTGGACTTCAGGCCTCCAGAACTACGAACTAAGTAACGTGCAACAAATGACCTTGTACGCTATTTGTTCTTAGAATATTCAGATAAAGAAACAAAAGTGAACTAAGACATCTATAACAGCAATACCTCATAGATACTGTGTTGCATTTTATTATTCAATTTTAGTTAAAAGTGCTGCAAAACATCATATGTTATTTATGATCTAAATTTTATTATTCTTATTTAAAAGCCAAAAAAAAAAAAAAACCCTCAGTTTCTTGTGTCACAGTTTCTCATACCTGGATGTTTTAAAAGAGTTAATGCCAATTGTAAGCAATAATTAATAACATTTCTTATCAACCTGAAAAATTTCAATTTGTTTAAAACCTATTTTAAATAAGTATTCCTCTTGTCTACCATGGAAATAATGAGTATTTATTAAAATCTCCTAATTTACTAAATTAGTTTACTTGTAATTACTGCTGCCCTAGTATATCATCAGATTCAAAATAAAATTCAGAAGTAGTAATTTTGTAGAGCATGTATGGCAAACACCGTCACCACCCCCACCCCCATCATCACCATCACTACCACCACCATTTGTGCTGACAGTGATTGAATCCTGGCCTTTTCTGTGGTTGGCAAGCATGGTCATAGCATGTCTAGCTCCATCAACTAATTTTTGGTAGCAAATATAATTGACCCTCCATTGGTAAAACTGTCTACCATATTGAAATCAAATTTCAGATATACATACCTTACGAATGTGTTACTTTTTTTTTTCCCCACAATCCCCAACCTGGAATATTGGCCACAGTTTTTCCACAGAGGTATTTTGAATTACCTCTTTCCTGGTATCTGTCAAAACTCCATGATCTATTACATTCTATCTTACCTGATCCTGTTTTATTTTATTAATTTTATTGAGAAACAGCATTGAGACAGTTTCAAAACTGATTAGTAGGACAGTTTCAATAATTAACACATTGCATATTGCTATCTTCTTAGTGGTTATTCATAGTACAAGATGCAGACATGATATCCTGTCCACAAACACTATTAGTACAAATCATTCTTCTCATTGAATTAAGAGAAAGTAGCTGTATATCTCTCCTATTTTGTATATACAGATACAAAATGGTCCCTCCTTTGTATCTCCTCTTTTGTTTATTTTTGTTAGAGATGAGTATTCCATTACCATTTAAATATTGAGGTGTAAATTGAGCAAAACAATCCAATATAGTCCAGTGACCCTGTTTTAAAAGACATTTTTAATATTTATATTTAAATTAGCTTTTCCTTTCGAATTCCTAGAGCATTTTGGATTTTGTCCACATTTCTCTTGCAACCCAACGATTTTTCCTCTTTCATGAATGGTCATACTTTTGTGTCCTGAGGGTCCATCTCTCCATATCTCTGTCCTGCTGATTTAATCTGCTAGATATGTATCCATCTGCCCCTTTCCAGCAACGGTAGCAAGGCTCACCACTCAAACTCGTTCAAGTAAATGATATTCATCATGCCGTATAGAAAGACTTCTCTGGATAGGCCTGCTCCATCCGTGCAGCGGCAGAAGCTCTGCAGTACTATGGATCCAGGTTCTCTCTGCCCATCAACTCTGCCACCTTCAGTGTCTGAGTCATGTTCGTCTCTGTTTCACACTCACAGAAGAGGTGCTGTTGGGCCCACATCTCATATTCAGATTAAAAATGCCCAGAGAAATAAAAATACACTCTTGCCTTTATAACGTATTTCATTTTTTAATTTAGTTAGTGTTATTAGCACTGAGACACTCTTCAGGGAAGAATGGTAGCAGGTATCTTGCCATGTTTTGAGCCAGTGTAGAAATCTGTCCCAATCCATTTTGTGCGACTCTAACAGTACCCCCAAGCCTAGGTAGTTAATAATGCAAACACATTCCTTCTCTCATGTCCTGGAGATTGAGAAGCCCAAGCCTGAGACCCTAACACATGGCAGAGGCCTTCCTGCTTCGTCATAGCACAGCGGTAGCCAAAAGAAAAAGAGGCAAAGGGGACGCTCAGAATACATTAGTCTATTCATGAGAAGAAAGATCTCATGACCTAAGCACCTCCCAGTAACCCTTACTTTCAATCAAACACCATTGCACTGGATGTTAATCTTCCAACACATCAATTTTGGGGAGATAATTCCTATGGTAGCATTCTTCTCCATGCCTCCAAATTCATATCTTTCTCATATACAACATACATTCATTTATTCTACCTAGTGACTCCAAAAACATAAAATCTAGTATCAACTCAAATGTCTAAAATCCAACCTCATTTAAATGAGAGCAGAGAAAGTCTCAAATCCATGGTTAATCTTGACACAAATTTCTCTCCATGTGTGAGCTTGTCAAGTCAATAAAATTAGGCACTTCCTAGAATGAGTGGTGAGATAAGCAACCAATAGGCATTCTCATGCAAGAAAAAAGGAAAGAAGGAGTAACAGGTCCCAGTAAATCTGAACCTGTTAGGTCAATCAGCATTCTATATTTCAGTCTGAAGATAATTTCTGACTCCATGTCTCACAGTTCAGAAGCAAGCACTGAATTCTGAAAGCTCCAGGTAGGCTTACCCCACAGCTGTGTGGACACAGCTCATGGCACGGCCACCAGTTAGAGTCCTGTGCCTGAAGCTAAGTCCCAAGCTAGTGCTGCACCTGGGTGGCTCAGTGGTTCTAAGGTCTGGGAGCTTGCCAGCTCCAAACCCACAGCTCTGATGGTCATTGCCCTGATGTGGAATCAGTAGTACGTCTCTGCAGCATCCTTTGGAATCTAGTTGGAGGCAGCTGGGCATTCTGTGTGTCTTCAGAGGAAGAACCAATGTGCATATTGTCATGGTTAATGACTTTCACCTTCTAGAGTAGCAGCCGGAGCCATCTGTGGGCCCACTCGAGCCACAGCTGGTTCATCACTGTCATCCATAAAGCCCTATGCCATGCACAGAATGTACTCACGTTCTCTGTCAGTGTATAGCATATATGGCCTTTTTTCAAGTTTTTAGTACTGTGCTCCTCATTTCCAAATGAGACAGCATTAGGATTATCTTGACTGCATTATTTCACAAACATTTTAATCATGACCAATTTTGCTTTCATTAAGTAGTTTCAGGCTTTGTCTAAAGCTCTACTTTTTTGAATCCCACCATGATTACCCTAAAACTTTGTTCCTGACAATCTAGGCTCTTTCCAGTTTTCTCTTTCAAATTATTCAGACTTCTACCCAGTATCTATGTCTGAAGCTGCTCCTTCCTTTATAGGTATTTGATGGAGTGACTCTTCACATCTCTGGTACTCACCTCTTTTTGCATCCTGGCTGGGAAGTGAACAGCCATGCACTCCTGCCATGATAAAATGTACCCCACCAGCACCACCACCAGAGGCCTGGAAACAACAGGATCAACCAATCAGGTATGGCTGGAATCTGTAAAGTATAAGCCACAATAAATCTTTTCTTTGTAAGAAAAGATTTCTTTGTTAAAGTAATACCTGACTCATCCTAGGTAATGAGAACATTAGAGTTAATCAAAGTCTACCTCATGTTTAAGTAGCCTTCTTTTCTAATATGATTATATCTTTGAAAAACAACTATGTGTATTACCCTTTCCTCTAAAAATTCTAATAACTCTCCTTTGTCTGAGGAAGACACACACATTCAATTTCTTCTAAGAGGCTATTGTATAGAAAATACTGAAAATGCAATTATTTTATGTAATAAAAGGACTCATCTCTACCCTTATCATACCTTTCACTTTTTCTCCTCCCACACAGCTCCAAAAGTTAAGCACCCTTGCAATTCAGGAATGGCACTGAAGTTCTCTGACGTTGTGCTGGTTCTCACATGAGTGAATTCCTGGGTGGTAAGAAAGGCCCTTTTTACCTTTCACTGTTCTGAAGGCACACATTTCCCCTGAGGTAACCAGAGGTCCGCTGGCCCTTAAAACAAGATGTTTCCAATGTGCACTTGGTTCAGAAATACACTAACTATGTGAGCTTGGAGAAGTTGCTTAGCTAGATTTCTGCTCTGGTCACCCCTTTGGAATAATAATGACATGAGCAGCTTTACCCCTAAAGTTGTAAAGATTCAATGGTTTAATGCAGTTTAAATATTTAGAATGTTGCTTGGCATCTAGTACATTATACATGTATTTAGCAAATTATATTATAAAATAAAAATATGTAGGACATTGAATGAGTTTTTCCATCAAAGCCTATTTAAGCTGCCTTATAAAGATACTCAGTAATGAAAAGGATGAGACCATTTTGAGAAGAGAAAAGGACCAGCCTAAAGTTTCTTCAGTGGAAAAGAACTCTGCTACTGAAGGAACTCTATAAGGATAAATGTGGAGTCTCAGTTATTCCTCTCATTGCTGGGACAAAATACCCAACACCTGAAATTAAGGAAGAAACCCCACAGTTTGTGGGGGTTTCAATCCACACTCAGCAGAGTGGCACATGGCAGAGGGCAAGGTGTCATTTGGTGGAATACAGCAAAATAGTAAGGTCATGAAAGGAGGAGCCATGGTGACAGCAGCAGAGGTCAGGAGCAAGTCTTTCTCCCTTCTTGTATTACATTAAGGCTTTCCACTCCAGGTGGAGCACAGCACTCCCACCCACAATCTCAGCACTGGATCATGAATTGATCACAGACTCTAGAAGTCCACGCCATGACCGTATGAGGTTTTGTGGGGACAACTAGACACAAACTATAATATGTGGTTAGAAAAGAGTGAGAAGAGAAAAAGCTGGAAATGAAGTGGAAAAAGTGAGTGAAAAGCACATTGTGTGATTTCCTATTGACTCTTTAATTATTTCTATAGACTTTTCATTTCATTTTAATAAAGAGGATCACATGAAGGAATGGATTAGAGGGAGGCAGCCACATAATTGCACAGACCAGAAGGAAGTTGTAATCTAATAAGACATACAAGAAAAGTCATGCAATGGATGACTTGTAAACATTTTTCATACATAGAAACAAAAGCAAGGGCTGGGGAGATAGCTCAGTGGCTAACAGCCTGCCTGGCAAGAACAAGGTCCCGAGTTCAATCCCCAGTACTGCTAAAAAAGGAAGAGAAAAGAAAGGAAAGGGAAAGGAAAGGAAAGAAAAGAAAAAAACTATTGGCAATTATTTGCAGAGCTGTAGAGGAAAGATGCTTTAGGAAAACATAAAGGAAACAGTAGAGAGAGAGTCTGGGGAAAAGGAATACCAACAATCTTGGAGTTAGTTTTAAACGTGCTACTTTAGAAACACACAAGAAGATGCGTCTGACAGGCTGTTGTTCATTCAGGTCTGAGGTCTAGATGTGGGAGTTGGGCCCTTCAAACAGGATAAAAGCCATGGAGGTGACTTTTATCAGAAAGTACATAGAGAGTGAAAATAAGGATGGTCCCCAGTTAAGCTGCATGAAACACTGGGCAGAAAAGAGTGAAGGGAAGTGAAATGGAGGACCTGAGAAGGAGGGGGGATTTCAGATGTATACCGAGCTGCAAATGCTGGAGGAGTGGCCCATGGAGGAATTTTGAAAGAAAGAGAAAATGGAAGAATGGGAGAATGAAAGGAAGTAAGTAAAGAAATAAGGAAGGCAGGCAGGGAAGGAGGGAGGAAAAAAAGAAGGAAGGGAGGGAAGAAGATAGGGAGGGAGGGAGGGAGGCTGACACGCATTTGGTTCATCAGTACCACCTGGAGGAAGGCCCGAGTTGCTCCCTTCAAGGGAGAGTGTGCAGCTGAACGGACAGCGATCTGTCTCACTCTCAGGACTGTCCTCTTTGTGGCCCAACTTGGCACTTCCTAACGCTGTAAAATACTTAGAAACTGATCATTAGGCAGGCTTTGAAAGCCCTTCCATACCCGTCTGTCTGCTCGCTTTTTATCTGATCTCTGCACCCAGTTCTGCGTTAGAACATGCATTCGTCAAAATGTCCATTATTATCACAAATAATGAATTAGATGACTCACGAAGCCCGTGTCTTCAAAGTCAGACTCCTAGAAGAAAAAATAAAAATTTTCATCACCGGAATGTCTGGCGTTAGGTGGACAACACTCAACCTCCAGGGATGAACAGCTAATGATGGGATTTCTAGTCCAAGGCCTGGAGGAGGAGAAACTGTTTTAAAGCAAATTGTGAAATCAGCACTTGAGACAAACTTCCTATGGTATAGCATTCCTGACACGAGTAAGTATACAGCTATAATAATTTTGATATTTTTTTCAAAAGGAAATTATGCCCTTGGGCTTTCAAAGAACGTCCAAACCAAGCTACTGACAATGAAATGAGATAGTTTTTTTAAAAAAGTTATTTTCTTTTTCCTTTGGTACCAATGATCAAACCTAGGACCTTGTGCTTGCCAGGCAGACGCTTACGCTGCTGAGTTATCTCCTCAGGCCCCAAATGGGGTAGTTTTCTGTAGTCAATGTTTGGCAACTATATCAGTACTTAGATGCTCCTGGTATGGGCTTCTTCTCAAGGGCCACCTTCCCTACTTTTTTCTCTCCTGAGGGACAGTCCCTCCATAGATGTTTAATTCCCAAGGCACAAAGATGAGGGGAAGAGCTGCCTTTTTACAGATGTTTTGAGTGTACCTATTTGATATTCTTTGGATGCTAGGAGAACCATGCATTGGATATCTGTGGGTTATTGTGAATATTGGATGTGTTAACCACAAAAAGTAGTTCCCACTAAATGAATATTATGACTGTAGTTATCATTATCAGTAACATCATTTGCTGTTGTTACACAGAATGTGGCTGGAGATCCTGAGCAGCTCGCCAGGGAGAGGCTTTCTGTCACAGTCTCTGCATCACTGCATTTGCTTTTTGATGCTAGATATCTGGTGTCATTCAGCGTTTCTCTTGGTAGGAATGACAACTGTGCCTCAACCCACATTCAATTTCTTTGCTAGTTTTGGGAAAGAATTGTGTTTCACATGCTTTGGTTTTCATCTGCATCAATCCAGTTCATCAAAACAAAAACTGCTAAATCTAATTTAGATCATTGAAGTTCTATGTGGGGTTTTGGGGTCAAAATCTCAGCTAGTAATGAAGTAACTCCTGGCTTCCTTATAACTTGAATTGCCAAAAGTTGTTTGGCTATTACAGGAAGGTTTTCAAAATGCTCACTACATTCTTGCCTCCTCTTTCTCTCTACAAATAACTACCACCCCTTTCCTCAACAGAATTTTTATGTTCCATTTATCACCACATATGGCACCTCATTTTTGAAAGTTAACCTGACATGACATATAGGACATTTATGTTTCAGATAATAATTTGATGTGGCTAGCCATAGTACGATGAGTTAATGGAAAGTAAATTTTAAAGGAAAATTTGATGCATTTAATTTCTCCATTGAGAAATTGAATTCTTTATTTGGTTCATATTACTCAAAATTAAAAAAAAAGCATGCATTTTTGCTTCCCTGAAACATTTCATGCACACTAAGTTATTTGGATCTTGAAGCAACCCTGTGGAGTAGTACCTATTATTTTCATTTCTATTTTGCTGCTGATGAAATCAAGAACTGAAAAAGTTTATAGACTATCCAAGAAAACACATACAATATATGATGAAAGTGTCCTTTAAATCCTCATGCTATGGCTCCAGGGTCAAAGTGCTTTTTATACTGCATTTTGAAATCATTGCCCCTTACAAATAGGATGATGGGCTCTATTATGCTAAACATAAAGCATAACAAACACTCCTAAATTCCTTCCTATTGTCTGCAAAGCCTCATAGGACCTGTCACCCAGTCCTTGCAATTCTGTCCTATGCAGTCACAGTGTAGCATTGTGTGATTTTTGAATATCCACCACTTACTCTCTGCTAAAGGGTTCAGCACTTAGAAGCAGTTATCTGTTGTGGTATGACAAGCCACCTCCACAGTTCACAGAACAATGGCTTTATTATGCTGGTGGGCTCTCTGGATCACAGCCCTGTACAGGACCCCATAGGGACTGCTAATTTATGCTCCATGGTGTCTAGGTCCTTCGGTAGAAAGACTCAAAGGCCGAGGGCAACTTTGCAGCCAGAACTGGGGCCATCTGGAGGCATCTTCCTGCACTCGACTATGATGGATGCTGGCTTTTGTCTGGGAACTCACTTGAGGCTTGAGCTGGGACACCTGCCTTTCTCTCCAGGTGATCTGGGTTTTCTCACAAGGTGGAGAAACTGGGCAGTGAAAGCAGGCATACCAAAGGAAGGAATTGCATTGCAGTTTTATGGCCTGGTCCCAGAAGTGCTTAGCATCACTGCTGCTACACTCTGTGGGTGAAGGCACTTACAAAGTTGGGCTCAGATTCAGGGAAGCAGCCACATTATAAGTAGGGCATGTTGAATGGAATATACTGTCTGGCCAGCTTCGAAAAATGCAATCTGCCACACACTTGCTATTTGCTTTGCTTAAAATACAGTTTTCTTCTACTCTTTATATTGTTGTTCTTTCTTGTCATCTCAGTATTTGTTCAGAAGTCCCTATGACAACTGTATCTATAATAATACTCTCCTCAATTTCCAACTTCATCGTTCCACTTAATATATTTTTTACTGGATCTGATTCTTTTTTTTTCTTTTCTTTTCTTTCCTTTCTTCTCTTTTATTTTCTCTTCCTCCTCCTCTTCTTCTTCCTAGTCTCTCTCTCTCTCTTTTGCTCTCTCTCTCTTTCCTGTTTATATTTACATCACTCTTTACATCAATTCTTGGTCGATTGATCTATCTATATCTGCCTATATGTTATTTTTATCTAAATTATTCAGTTATCTATTTTGTTGATTTTTGTACTTCTCTCTACACTGAGAGTCCATAGTGCAGTACATTGTATAATACAATAATGGGAGATACATGTCATCTATACATTTATCCAAATCTGGAGTCTACAACACCAAGAGTGATGCCTAATACAAATTAGAGACATGAAGTGATAACTTAGTGTTGGTGGTGTCAGTTTTAACAAATGTACCGCTCTGGAAGAGAGGCTGATAATTAGGAAGGCTTTGCATTGGGACCAGCAAAACAAGAGTATCACTATAATTTGTTTAATATTTTGTGAACCTGAGACAACTCTCAAAATAAAGTCTCTTGTTTCAATAAAGTTCCATGAAGATAGAGACTGTCTTTTTTCCATCATGTTCTAAAACACCTAATAGTGCCCAGCACAGAGAGAATATATGCTCCACAACAATGTGTTTTATAATAAAAATATAAATTGATCTACTGATATCAACAAGGTTAGCATCTGGTCTGGAACTGACAGCACATAAAGCAGCATGAGATCTCTGTGCACCCAGAAGAGCACTACAAGTGAAGGCTGCAGGGCTGGTGGAAGGGCATGTAGAAATCCAACTTTGGTTGGGGATTTCATGGTTTTGGTTTTTATCCTGGTACAACTCTGATTCTCAAAACTTTCAAATCAGTGGAGTCTGAGGAGGTCCCTCAGCTTTCCCTAAGTGCAGAGAATATAAGGAATACTCCCTGGTAGACCATTTCATTGCTTAAATTTATTAATTCAATTCTCATGCAGATTAGCCTTCCTTTAACCTCCAAGGCTCATGGCACAAATTCCTCATGCTCAGATATTCTTTGCTCCTCCTTTGGCTTGATCTACTTCATGACTACAAATGATCAAACCAACTTTCGAGAATGTTGCCTCAAACTTTGCTTGACATGACACCAAAAGCTGAATTTATTTATGGGATGTTTTTCAAACATTTTCCTATAAAATACTAATGTTTACAGTATTACTGTAGAGTTAAGAAGTAGTTGAAAAGACAATGTGAGTTTCTCACATTGCAAAATTATCTTCTATCTTTAATAACTAGGTTTAGTTTTCCCACTAAATCATTGCTGTAGATTTAAACCTAAAAGATAACTCCTAAGTTACAAATTTCCAACTTAGACTTCTCTCTTAAAGCGAAGATTTATATATCCAATTAGTCACTGGACATTTTTATTTTGATGACTCACCAGAACTTGACATATCCAAATTTTATTTTATTATTGACCCTGAGAATCTCCTTATTCTATTCTCTCTGTTAATGAATGGATAACTGTGAGAGCGAAACTTTTCTATGAAAGTGGTGAAACATAAATCTCTGTACCCCACATTTGTGCAGGTAGTTCCTAATGTCCCCATTTTTAAAAAAAAATTATTTTCTACCACTAGTATATCCATCCATTTTCTATAGCCAGTTAAAGGTAAGTGCTTTCTGTTGTATGGGATATAGTATTATTGTTATGAAATAGGTGGACTTATGCAGAAAACCGGCCTTTCTGAATAATGCTTTTCCTTAATGAAAAGCTATGGGTCACTATTTCAAAATAAAAGCCATTGCTTTTATTAAGGTTTCATGGCATTCAAGTTTGTTGTCACTGATAAATTCATTGATCAAATTGTCTCTTTCAGTTACCTCAAGTAACAAGGGTCTAACTGGAAGTTACACTAGTCAACTCTGGATGTTACACCATTCTCAAAAGATGATCAACTCTACTTCAGTTTGGCTTAGGACTTTGGCTTGAACTACACAAACAAAATCATTGTCCTGAAGATATTTGCTAGAAGATTAATTCAATTTTTTTACTGCCTAACATTAGTAAAGACAAAGCTGTGAGGTGTAATTCCTCCAGAGAGACTTGGAAAACTGTTATGTCTGTATACTCCCTCCTTACTTTTTTTTTTTTTAAAAAAGTACTCTAAAAATGTGTCAGCCTAAGAAACTGTTCAAAAGAAAGAACAACTGAGGTGAGGGAAAGAAGAAAAGAAAAAAGAAAGAGAGAAAGAAAGAGAGAGAGAGAAAGACAGAGAAAACATACATGTACATTTACAGGATGGCTTGGATATGTACTTCTGATTTCTGCTGGTCTATTGAAAGGAACAGTTAATGCTTCAAGTTTTTTCTTCTCTTTAATTTTTTTGATCATTTTTTCTTGCTTATATCTGGTAATCTGAAGAACTAATCTGAAGACAACAATATGCATTATTGAATTACAATCTTTTTTGATTCATTTATTTTTTAATTTTATTTATTTATTACAGTGTCTCGCTATACATCACAGACTCTTTTCTTTTTGTGGTGTGGGGGGGGGTCAGCTCAGCCTGTCCTTGGGAGGGGCTGGAATGGCACGCGGTGCTGGGGATCGAACCGTAGTCCCTGAGAGCTTGCCTAAGCAGGCACTTTAGACCGCTGAGCTATCTTGCCAGCCCTACAATCATTTTATTTAGTATTTAGTCAAATTCTGTATTGTTTCTAATGTATTTTTTACTATTTTTTAAATTCTCTTTTAAAAAATATGCCAGTCTATTGGAGAATTGAGTTTATACCATAAAATCACTTCCATGAATTTGTGGGAGAATTCTTTTCCTTTGATTTAGAATATTATTAGAAGCCTTCCTATAAAACAATTCCTACTTGATTCATTCTAAGTAGGATAACAGAGCTCATTATATTTGAAAGACAGTAGGACATTTCTCAAAAGGAAAGTGTTCCTAGGCTTCAGAATCAACAACTTTAAATTTAATGTCTTATTTTCAAGAAATTGTGGCTAGAATGGGGGATCCTGTGGCTCTAGTAAGTCGCTCTCTTCTTGCATAGCTGCTCTTAGAGGGAGAACTTGGCAGCTTACAACTGCTCACCTACTCTGATCCCTCTGTTCACCTCCTTCCTGAAGAAGTCTTTATAGAGCCCTTCTTGTATCCATGTGACTTTTCTTTTTTTATTCTTTTTTCTTTCTTTTTTGCTTTAAACAATTTATTTAACTGAAATGGACTTCTATTTGTTTCTGAAGTGACTTCCTTTAATTTGATACATCTTTTCCCCAGGATGATTTACAGGATATTCAAGCCAATATAAATATCTTATAAATATTTGATTATTTGGGTATACACCTGCACAATACCTCAGCGATCTTTGAGCAAGAAAAACACTGGAGAGTATGGACTACACACAATTACTAGGTACAGTGAACATCTGCTGCAAATATTTCTGGGGTAAGAAGGCACCACATACTATTCAACTAAGAAATCCACCCTTACAATACAGATGATTTTATTTTTACATGAGACCTAGAACACTTAAGCTGCCAATTAGGTACTGAATGGCAGAGCAACACCCCTAGTTTATGCCATGAATTCATAGGGAATAGGTTCCAACAACTCAGGTTCTTTTCCATTGGTCCTTACAAAGTGTGCTTCTCTGGGAGGGGCAGGCTGGCGCTTCAGTTGAATCCAGGTACCTTTCACTTTAGCTTCCTTCTTTTTCTGATCATTTTCCTTGACACGTTTCAGGAAACTATCACGACTTTTTGAGTGTTTAATATGCTCAATACGCACATTAATCCTTTTGGCAAATATCTTGCCCTTAACTTGCTTGTTTACAACAATGCCAACAGCATGCTGGGTAATGTTGTAGACTCTTCCAGTTTTGCCATGGTAACATTTGTGAGGCATTCCTTTTTGCACAGTACCCATTCCCTTGATGTCTACAATATCACCCTTTTTGTAGATTCGCATGTAAGTGGCCAAAGGAACAGCCCCATGTTTTCTAAAAGGCCTGGAAAACATATACCGGGTTCCCCTCCTCTTGCCCTTTGTGTTAGTCATTTTGGCAAATTACTGGAAGATGGTGGTTCCGGCCGAAAGGCCATGTGACTTTTCAAATCAT
>PVKA01000741.1:155905-178963 GCA_004027165.1 Ctenomys sociabilis
GGGGGGGGGGGGGAGGATTTGTGAGAATGTATCTGTTACTGTAACTGTAATGATTTTTTAAATTTAATATTCAGTATATTTCTCAATCATACTAGAAGCTTTCTCCTTTTTCCTGGGTGCTAGGCTAGGCTGTGTCACCCAGGCTTCTTGAAGTCAGATGTGGCTGTAAGCCCAAGATCACTCTGGTGTGGCCCTTTCTGTGCTCCATCCTGAAGACTGTAGAGGAGGACACTGTAGCAAGATGGCTCCCAAGCCCGGACTGCACAATGGCAGAGTCCATTTCAGCATGGTGCACTAGGTTGATGCTGCAGGGAGCTGAGTTGTGGTCGCTGTCATGCCTTTTTCCCAAGAAGAAAAGTAAACTTGTGCTTTATCCCTTAATTCTAGAGAATGTAATTGTGTCTGTATCTTCTCTCTCCCTCCCACTCTTTTTCCCTCTCTATATCTAAAAAAATCAACGAAAAGTATGGAATGAAGGTGCACCAGAGGTAGAATATGGAAAATAATTCACAATACATCAGAAAATATTAATTCATCTTAATGTGCTGGCCACGTTTGAAGATAGAATGTCAGTAGTGCAGAATTTGAAATGGTTCCACAAGGAAATGATGACAAGAGTTACATTACAGATTTACTCTTTTGATTAATGTATTTCATAGGCATAGTAAAAAGGTTATATAAATATCATGGAAATTTCCAATGGTTGCCAAATTAATAAAAATAACGTTCTGGAAAGGAAATATATTTATAACACATTACTAACTTTTGTTAATTAATTTGACAAACATCTCCAATTATAGACTGTGAAGAAGGACTTTACTTTGTCCTACTTTATAGGGTAATAGGCAGTGCTTTTCTTCCAGTCATTGTTAGGTAGTCTTCATACTTCTTCAACTTTTCATTTTTTTTAAAGACGTTTGTTTAGGGTTTCATATTGTAAACTGATATTATCTACATGTAGATATTGAAGAAGCATGGTAGAGAGTTTTGGAGATAATTGTCTCAATTTTATATTTCATTTTAAGTACATTTTCACATTTGGCTACTATTTTATTTTAGTTTTACAGAGCATGGCTTTTCTAATTAATGTATGCAAATAATTTATGCAGAATTGGCACCTAGGAGCATACATGCTTATAGTAAGGTTCCTCTAATAGAAGTTTCTGGAGTATGTTTCACAAGATGCCACCAAATATGTGCTTCAAGGCTGACAAAATTACAGAAAAAAGAGTCATTTCTTCAATAATGAATCAAGTAAGTAATCTGTCAAAACAAAAGTCCCAAACGTGGATTTTCTTCTGGGAATGATTACTATATTAGTCAGAGAAAACATGTTTGGACATTTCTAAACATAGAATGAAAAACAGCCCCTAATTCACTGGAGGGAAGAGAAATCCCAGCATAGAAGTCCAGGTACCAACACATAGAAGTCCAAGAACCAACCACTTGACGACTGGAGCCATGGGAGCAGTTGATAGGAAACATACACAATGGTACCTGCCACTCAAGCACATAACAGAAGCGGACTCCCATGGGATGTGTCCTCTTTGGACAAGATAATGAGAGTGGATCATTTCTGCCCCCCGTGAGCACCCAAGAGAAAACTCTGGGCATGTGTGCATGGACCTGGGAAGCACAAGAACCCACTTTCTTAAAATTCATTCACATACTCGGGAATACTTCAGGCTATCACATTGTTGTCCAATCTTTGGGGTCCAAAAGACAGAAATAGAGTTGAGATGTTGACTTTCCCAGGGGAATCCAAATCAACTGATAGTGAAAACAAAATCAGATCACAAAAGGCACAGTAGGAAGACAGGAAGCTGTCATCCAAATTTGAAAGTAACAACACGGGTGAAAACAAAAGCATTTTAAGAAGTAGATTGACATGCTACACTATTGAATATAGCAATAACATGGTTCAGATGGAAGCTTCAAATGACTGACCTTTTCTTTTTTTACAGTGACTAATCTGGATGGGGCACAATCACATTCCAGAAGTGAGATACACAGGAATTATATTCACAGAGCCATTTATCTCCAGCTGCATTGAAGCCACTGACACAGTGATAAAAGAGATTAAAAGGATATTGGACACAGTTCTAACCTGTTTGTGATTAAGGATAAATAACAAGAAGTCCGACACACAAGGAAATGGACCCGCCCAATGTCACCACAACCAGCTGTAGCAGAACTGATTGCAAATTGATCCTTCATCCAGTGGTCTTGCCACAGAAGCCCATCTGCTTCCCCTGAGCTCACTTCAAGTACTGGATCAGGAAATTTAAAATGATTTTTGTTTCATAATATCCCTGGTACTCTCATTGTAACAGGAATAATGGCTACTATGGGTTTTTGAGCTTCTATCATTTAATCTTATAGCTGCATGATAACTCCAACTCGTTATGCAAACTTGTGATAACCTTATTTTGTATATGATGTAACTTGTGGCTTAGGAGATTAAACAACTTATGCAACATCACAGGGCAGAGCTGGGATTTATATGTAAATTTATCTACATCCTAATTCTGTGATCTTTATACTACATACCATTGTTCTTTGAACCCTTTTTTTTTTGTCAGGCTGAGATATCCAAAGCAGAGCTTTTACCCAAAAAGCTTGGCTAACCTTTCCAGAATCTGCTGTTTAGGCATTAAAATAGCAAAAACTGATTCTTCTGATCAAGATTATTAAAGATTGCATTTGTAAAATGCAAGATTATTAAAGATGGCATTTCTATTTCCATCACAATAGAAAATATTAACAGTTTTATATATAAAGAAGAGCTTCATTCATTTTTTTTTTCTTCAAATACTGATAGAACAGTAGCCTGTGAGAGAAAGGCTGGTTAAAATCACCACAGGCTGGTGGTGGCCCCATCCTAGCCCTTGTGGCTTATGTCAGCTTTGCAGATGGTGGTTAGAAAAATAACCCTATGTCTATAGGAGATCAAAACACGAAGGCTGAATTTAACCCAGATGCTTGGCACTGGAAAGACACAATCTATGTCATAGCTTCCATTTTCTGTCAGCAGACAACAGAGGAAGGGTGTGACTGCCCCAGTTGTGAACGGAGTAATATTTCCAGGCAAGCTTGTGCTAAGCTGTAGGTTTCTTCCTCCCTCCTCTGTTAAAATTCCTAAAAATGCATCAGACCTGAGTTTCAGACAGACGCACTCTGCTAGGAGTTGAAGGAAGATTTGCACATTTCCTCTCTGACATGTGGACAAGCAGACGCTCCATCCAGCGTTGCGGCTGCTCACTGGCTTCTTTGTCTTCATTCTCATGTAAGTCCTTGCCAAATTCCCACTGAAAATGCCACTGCAAAGCCTGAAAAGTTTTTGGACCAGCTCTCATGGCTTTCAATCTTCTCGACAGAAAGAAGAAACTTAGTGTGACCTAAAAAAAAGAAGAAGAAGAAGAAGGCAGAGTTCTCCTCAGAGCAAGCAACACGAAGTCACTTAGAGATAATGGGTTAAGTGTGACCCATCAGAAGCACACTGATTCACAAAATGTTGGAGTGGCCGTAGGAGGTGCCAAGTTAAACAGGATGATGGATTCAACACAATGCATGTTTGCAACACTCCTGGGTCGTGGGTTCAAGGCCACCCACTTCCAGGTGGCGGGAAGCAGTGGCAGCTGCCCCATCACTGGAAGAGTCACAGGGATTTCCTGCTCATCTGGCCAAATATCCTAGGCCATGAAAGGGGGGAAGAAATCTTGCTTATCCTTGGTGTTCCATGATCTGTGAGGTAGGCAACACTTGCCTCTCTGCTGGGGAGTTGGGCTGTCTTTCTTGGCCACCAATTAAATTGTGATTCTTGGGATAAATCAAGGAGTGAGAAGGCAGTTAAAATGTCTCCTACATCCCTTGGTCGGGCGACCAGTGACCTGACTAAATGGGGTTGAAAGGAGCATGAGACACACCCAGATATCGCAGAGCCCTTTGCCAGAGGTGCTACATCTTCATCCATGACCTGGGTGTTTGCTTTGTCCTTGCTAATTGCCTCTCTGTCAGCAACTCTACATAATATGATGCTTCACCCCAAGTCCAGGCGCCATCACAGGTGACCTGAGGACCTTGTTCCTTGTGTTACCTTTTCACTGATGGTGTCCAAGCCCCAGATGCTAGGCCAGTGCAGAGACTCATGGATAGAGTATTATTCAAACATCTTCTAGTAGTTAAGTTCAAAATGACTACATTTACCTTCAGTGATTTTTTTTTTTAATTAAGGCTTTAATTTTGAGTTAAAAGTTTGAATGTAATTTAATTTTTAAATTGTATTTATCTATTCGGTACAGGGTCTCACTATGCAGCTCAGACTCTTAGTGATCTTCCTGTCTCAGCCTCGCCAGTACTGGGATTATAAGCAAATGCCACCACACCAGGCTCCAAGGTCTGGCATGGTGTACTCAAGGTTCTGGGGTGGGCATGGCACGTGGTACCAGGGATCAAACCTGGGTCCTTGCTCTTGTCAAGTCAGGTGAGTAGACCACTGAGCTATCTCCCTAGCCCTTGAATATAATTTAAATAAATGACAAATGATAGTGATTCCTAATTGTTTAGTTCTAATTGAGTAAAT
Organism: Ctenomys sociabilis; assembly: GCA_004027165.1. Lineage (NCBI taxonomy): Eukaryota > Metazoa > Chordata > Mammalia > Rodentia > Ctenomyidae > Ctenomys > Ctenomys sociabilis. Next base: position 160,488 of record PVKA01000741.1, read on the forward strand.
AATACCGTTAGGGGTCAGGGGAGATGGCTCCGTGGAATAAGTGCTTCCTTGGCAAGTGCAAGGGCCTGAGTTCAATCCCTGGTTCCGCCAACAATAATAATAGTAATAATAATAATAATAATAATAATAATAATAATAATTAATGATAATACCCATAGCTAATATTATCTTTCAGGTAGTCTTTGTACTTCCCATATATCACACTGTTCACTCTTTGTCAAAACCCTGGCATTTTAGAGAAGAGGAAATCCAAGACATTTGGCTGGAAAGCAGCAAAGCAAACCTCAAGCCCAGGCAGTCTGGATTTAGAGCATGTAGTGTTTTCTGCTCATAACCTACCTATCGAGTGCCAAAGTGGTCACTGATAAAGAGAAATCAGAGTATGTGTTTATGAAGCAATGTTTTTTTTTTTTCTTCAAAACAAGTATGAGTTGCATTTAAAGTTCAGATTATATCTGCTGAAGTAGTCACCTGGGGCTAGAGGTATATAGCTCAGTGGTACAGTGTCTGCCTGGCATGAGAAGGTCCTGAATTTGATTCCTGCTATCAAAAATAAACAAAAAACCCAGAAAAGAATAAAGATCCTACATGGACATTAAAATAAGTAATTAAAGTAGGCTGGGGAGATAGCTCAGTAGACTAAGTGCTTGCCTGGCAAGCTCAAGGTCCTAAGTTCAATCCTCAGATCTGCAAATAAATAAATCAACAAAATAAAAATAAAAGTCAATGAATAGTCACCTATGTAAAAACTACATTTAGAATAATGGAGTACCACTCATTTAACACATGTTCACTACTCCTGGCATTGCCACCATAGTTGAGTCATAATCACAGGACACAGTCAGCACCCCTATTTCAGTGTCTCTCTTTCAGCTTCACTTGAAGCTGTAATGCCCTTCTAAGCACCAAATGACTCATAAATCTGGGTTCCAAATGGCATCTAATTATTTCTAAAAGCAAAATCCATGTTCAAAAGTCACAGATTCGTCATCAATCATGCTGGATATGCTAAAGCCAGGTGGAGTGGTGCAGGCCTGTAGACCAGTGTTCCAGGAGGCTGAGACAGGAGGATCATAATGCCAGGCTTTGAGGTATAATAGGCTTCCAGATATTTTTATTTGGCAGTGGCATTTGTCCAGCCATATATGCACTCTGGAAAGCTCACTCCTTTGAAACCAGAGCTCTTATTTGGCTGTTCAAGTTTAGGTTTCCACATGAAAAGAATCATTTCTGTGGCTTTATGGGTAAATGTCATATATTGATACACTAGGGACTTCATAATCTCATTGGGGAGGAAATATTAGCATTGGACAAGCACCCAGGGAATCACACATAGTGTGAAACTCAAGGGTCTAACAGTGTGATGTATGTGAAAGCACTATTGGAACTCACATGGGGAAAGGGCAGGTGCTGCGGAGCCTCATGCGGTGACACTCACCTGTAATCCCAGCACTCTGGGAGGCCGAGGAAGACTGTGAGCTCACATCCAGCCCAGACACACTGGCAACTTAGTGAGACCCTGTCTCAAACACAAAAAAGAATGTAGAACGGGCTGGGAACAGAACTCAGTGAGAAAAGTTTGAGTCCAAGCCACCACAAAACAAATCAAAACAAAACAGAAAAATAAAATATCAAACATGAAGTCAGAATGTCTCTCATTCACTTTTTCCATGGTAACTCCATGACATCTCCTGTTGGATGGCTTCCTACAGGGGTCAGGGAGATAGCTCAGTGGCATAAGCACAAAGCCCTGAGTTCAATTACTGGTCCAAAACAAAAGCAGGTCGTCAGGGAAGAGGTAGCTTTTGACATAAGCCTCAGAGAAGAGGAAATTGGGGGGGCATAATTTTAATTACTGGGCTAAGAACTATTAAGGAAGCAGATGAATGCTAAGTATTTCATGAGTGTCTTTGTTCCAGGGCCTCCCATGTTGGCAGGGCATTAAGAGACAAGAATCCATGTTAGCTTCCCCATCTCTAATCAGTCTGAATGCTGCACTATGTTCTTCTTCACTAAAATAAGGAAAGGTCACAGAGCTAAAAAAAAAAAAAAAAAAAAAAAAAAAAAGCTGCACTGTACAGCCCACCTGTGCTGGAGAAGGCTTGCCAGAGTTGCTTCTTTAAAAGATGTTGTACGTAATGAAGTCAACTTTTGCAATGTCAAAATAGGAGACAATTAAATATGCTTGATAAGAATGACCATTTCTTCCCACAGATGGAACTCTGCATCTGGTCCTACAATATGTAAGTTAATTCATGATAATAGCAATATAATTCTCTTAATTATTAATTTTCCTGTTGTCATCAATATAAAAATTCATAGAGATCACTTATAATTAACTTAGATTCAATATCAATGACTGAATTGCTTACTCTAACGGGCATATCTCCTTACAGTTCAGATGGTTAAACAGTTTGAAGATTGATTCACTCAGTTTTGAAGATCTTTATACTTTTTTTTCATTTATTCAGGCATTTTTTTTTCAGTGTAATTTGACTTGATTAGGAAAATACAACCAGACTATTTGATCATGAAATTTCTTTCATTCCTTCTTCTAGTTCATTTCATCTCCTTTTTTCTCTTTCCTTCTCTTCCTACATCCTTCTCTTCTTCCTTGTCAAGACATCACCAAGTCATAAATGATAAAAGCTAATTATTTCATTGTACATACCCCAGTGGATATACAGTGGGAGCCATCTCACTATTTACTATCTGGGCTACATTCAAAGTGATCTCTGGTTTCATAAGCAGCCATTCAACAGGAGATGTCATGGAGTTACCATGGAAAAAGTGAATGAAAGAACTGTTTACAGCAGCACTCTGTGTCTTTTATACTGTTGCCAGTCAAAAGTCACAATGGGATAAAACACTCCAATTTCAGGGAATTAGAATCATGGCTATAATTATAAGCCAAAACTATGGATTAAGTTCCTAATCAGTATAGGGCCAGTCAAGGGTGATAGGAAAACTTCAGAGGATGCTAAAAGCTGCTTGCAATGCTCCCGTGTGGAGGAGTATGGAGTCACCCTCTACATGAAGCTAGTTCATAGACGATGGTTAAAATAGAGCTACATAGTTTGTGAGAGAGCGTTGACATTCCCACAGACCTTTGTCCTTGTAGGTTCTATGCTTGGGAGATAGATTTAACCCTAGGCGAAACTTATTTTTTGTTAGCTTTTTTTTTTTCCAGGATTATATTTTTAAATCATTTATTGGCTTATTGATTCATTTGGTACAGTTTCACCACAGAGCTTGGACTTGTAGTGATCCTCCTGCCCCAGTCTCCCTAGTGCTGGGATTATAGGTATACATCACCATGCCCCAGGGGTCCAAGGCTGGCATGGCATGTGGTACTAGAGATCGAACCTGGGTATATGTACTTGTCTGCCAGGCACTTAGGCTGCCAAACTATCTCCCCAATACCCAGGGTTGTATTCTTTCTTTCTAATTCAAACAATGGTGCACTACCTCACTCCCTCTAAGAGAAGGTAAGTTGGTATGTGAGTTTTTGTATTCTGGCGGAATCACATGGAGACCTATGTCACTTGTAGATCCCAAACTGAGCCACTGTCCTGGAAATGTGTGGGTGATGTCAATTAAAGGTAGTCCTGCCATGATGGACAGACTTAAGCAAGGACTATTCTTCATGTGCTGCTCTTCAGTGGACACAAGACAGAGGGAGAGAAGAGAACAATTCACGCCCCAAAGTGTGGACAGTGACACTGATTTTGCTTTAGAAAGCAAGGCTAGTAATGCTGTGAATGCCAAAGTACTTTGTTCGATGAGGGAGGAGGGAAATTAACAGCTCTCTTGGGTTTAAGGATGAGTGTGTGGATGCCCTACATGTGCTTTGTCATCTCATTCTTTTCTATTCCACCTCCACATAAGTGTTATAAAAGCTCCCAAACTCTGATCATTTGCCCTATCTGGTCTATCCTGGGCAACTGTTATTGCTGTCTAGCACAGAAGTCAAAGGTGTGGAACTGGTTGAGCAGCTTGGCGTGCTGGTAATTTGAGTGTGATTTCCTCTGCTCTCCCTTATAGGGCCTATTGAAGTCATTTCACACTATTGTGTATTCTGTTCCCCCAGGATGTACTTGCAAGTCTGTGCTGGGAACCAAGACAGGATCAGGGTATCTATGGACAACATGGAATCTAGACCAGAGCTGGAGTGGGTGTTTCTGCAGATGACTAACTTGTGCTTTCTTTCATAGAGAGAGAACCCTTAGGCCAATGAAGCAAACTTGTGTGTCTAAGATCAGGGCTACCTTAGTATGTCAATATGACGTGAGGATGTTCAACAATACCAAGCATGGGAGTGGCAGGTCCCATGCTAAGAGGTCTGTACGTCAAACCAGTCCTTCCCTGTGTCTCCCTCCTGTAGGAGTGGTAGGAAATTAACTGGAGCACCATGGAAACACTGCCAGGTTAGTGTGAGCATGCAGTTATCAGACTAGGCAGTCCAGTGGCTTGCTAAAGACTTCACAAGTATATAACTAGGTCAGAATTGTAGAGCCCCTGAATGCTACCCATAATTCACTTAATATTTTGTCATGTCTATAGGACCATGAGCAGAAGATAAGTGATGATTTTACATTATGGATACACTGAGTCTGTAATAACCTAGCACTGTGTCTTATTTTGTGGTTTACTTTCTTCCCAACATGCCTTTTTGTTTGCATAGAACTGCAAGGGAAAATGTCTCTGTAGAGTACCTGCAGTCAGCATTTGCTGCTGACCTCTGTCTAATCATCTGGGGGCTGACTAGATAAGCACTCCATAGATGCTATGTAGGAGTGGGCCCAGTGGGGGTGGTTAGTCAAAATATGCTAATTATTGAAATATGTTAATTTAGCAAGACATAAACCAGAAACTCACATGTCATGAGTTCAGAGGACACACAAATACTACAGAGCTTGAGAGGAGAGTTAGGAGACCATTCATTTTAAGTCTTTCTCAAAGTAGTGATAATATTTGAACCAAGTCATATAGGTTGAATACCATTCGCCTGTGTGAAGATACAAATAAATTATTCCAGGCCTTGTACTGCCAGGGCTCCTGTGAAGAGTTGAGCTGTGAGAAAACAAGGTGTTCAGTACACAAGAGAAACAACATTCCCAGCCCCATTAAGAGTGGGAAAGCATAAACCTAAAAGAATGTTAACACATCTGAATTTTAATGTATAAGTTATGAGGAGCAATGTCATGATTCAGGGAAATTTGTATGGAAACAAAGCATGATATGAATTAGAAAAAGAAAATATTTCCTTTGGCCCTTTGGTTGCTGAAAATCAGAATGACTTCACACGCAAATCATAAGGGAACACCACATGGCCTTTGTCATATTTCCTTATATGTACTAGTACAAGTTAAAGTACATGGTCAAAACATGTGTGTGTGCATGTGTATGTACCCCAAAGATGTTATTATGTATCAGACACTGCAGTTATACACAAATGCACTAAAAAATGTGTATATTCTTGTACATTGATTGTTCAAGATTAAATGCAAAGCAGTACTTACATAATGTAAGTGCATCTGCTAAGGACCAGGTACTGTTCGAAAGGAGAAAACTGAAGGATGAATTCATAATCTATGAAGGGAAAGAAGCAAATGCAGAGCTATGTACAGTAATGCATTGTAGTGATGTGAACAGAGTATGCATCAAACATGTATAAGATGACCCCCAAATGGCTCATTAGGTACAATAAAGCAAGCTTCTTTTAGGAACTAGAGGTTCTAAATGTTAATTTAGAATTCAAAGGGGAAAAAAAATGTATTCTGAGATCCTCTCTGTGAATTCATTCCACAGGTAGGAAATTCGCTGAAAGAAATTAGCAAGACAAAGATTTGTCTTTTCTCCTAGTTTATTCAATTGTTGACTAATATTACAAGTACATATTTCCATTTTACAAATTATTTGCTGCCGTCTGAGAATAACATTTTCCTGACATTACCACTAAGGAATAATTGAGATAGGAAAGGATAGATGGAGGTTCTGGGGTCTCCTGCTTTTACAGGAGGCATCACTGGAATGAATGGGAGTGACTCTAAAGATACCCTGAGAAATACAGATGGGTAGCATTCCTGCTGTGAAACCACTCTTTAATAAACTCTACTTTCTCCTCTAGAAAGTAAGGGATGAAAGCATCTAAGCTCATTTCCTGGTCTCTTTCAGTTTTGTTTTCTGTGGCATGTAAAGCTTACAGGATGGTGCTTCATGTTACAGAAGAGCTGGGTTTATGGAAAGCAAAGGCAAAGAAAAGCTAAACCATCACCTGCCAAACTTGGTGGCACAAGCCTGTGTGCCCAGGCTTGGGAAGCTGAGGCAGGAGGATCACGAATTTCATATTTCAGTCTGGCAACTTAGCAAGAATTTATTTCAAAATGAGAGAATAAAAAGTATGGGTTGCAAAGTAGCCCAATGTGAAGGTCTTGGGTTCAATCCCCAGTTTTAAAGAGGAAAAAGTTTCCTGTACATAGCCCAGGACCCTTGTGAAAGCATTTAGTAAAAGGATCCAGTGATCTTCACCTCCTCACTCTTAGGGGACTCAAGTCACTCTCATGCATGAGAGCTTCAAAAGTAGAAAAGAACCTGCCACATGACATTTACTCACATAATTCTATGCTCTGGTTTCTCTTCAGATCGTATAAATCTTTCTCCTTTTTTTACTCACATAATTCTGAATTCGCACCAACAACATATTACTTTTTCAGTGTTCTTTTATGTTTGTTGGCTTATGGAGCCGTCTCCTCAGCAAAACAGTTCTGTTACACTTGCTTTGATTACAGAGCTATCCAGGTCGTGTTTACAGTGATGAGCCTTGCCGGTCAGTTGTATTGTAACACATCTCATATTTTCAAAGTGCAAATCTGCATAGTATGAAAGAAAATGTCTATTGTATTAATACCATAGAATAAAGTTCTGTTTCTTCCAGAAAATATTCTGCCAATGTACATTCAAACATGCCTAATACTTTTTAAAACACTTCAGAAACCACTTTTTCATAATGTTGCCTGAAATGATGTTGCCCTCTCTGGGATTTTATTTGTAAGCTGGTTCTTTTCCACTGAAGGATATTATGTGTTGTCCACTGTCTTTTTGTGTGGCTGTTAATGGTAATCAGAAATGTTCTGTATTGTTACAAAAACTCCCTAAAGGCCTTATATTATTATCTTTTTAATCTCAAGACTTGTTTTGCACTGTAAGTATTAGAGACATTAAGTCAATGAGCACGTAGACCTAATTTCACTTTCTCTCACTTATATACTTCTTACTTTGGAAGTCATAACCCAGATTGTATTTTAAAGTTATGATGCTGAAGTATATTATTAATAAGAATATGTTGACATGTTTAAAAAGCCCTTACTTAGTCTGAAGCTTGAAGACTTTCATTCTAACCAGGAATCCTCTTTTTGTAGCATTAGTGCAAGCAGCAAAGGACTTTTCTTCTCCTTTCTCTTTGTATTTTTAGTATTAACACCCATTATAGTTGTTCCTGAAGCAAGAAAAACAGTCCTTCAGGTGAGAAGACAGCATACAGGTGAGGGAAAACTAGAAACCCATATGGAGTTAAATTCACTTTATTTATTTTTTTTTAATTTATTTTTTTGGCAGACTGGGGATTGAACTCAGGCCCTTGCACTTGCCAGGGAAGCGCTTATTCCACTGAGCCATCTCCCCGGCCATAAATTCACTTTAGAAGTCTATGTTATGATCATAGGACGTGCATTTCAAGGTGTAAGACTGTAAGCAGAATAGCTGATGATTGTGTCGTTTGTTCTAACAGAGAGATGTTAGATTAAAGGAGGTCACCGCTACTATGGCAAGTAATGGCTCTTGGAATGCCAAATTTCTATTAAAGTTGTGTAACTAGGTGGAAAAAGAGAAAAATGGAACAGAAAAATAAAAACAAAGGAGGAGAAGAAGAGGAAAAGAGAGGAGAGGAAGAGTGAGGGAAAGGGAACACAAAGAGCAGGACAGGAATGTATACTTTTTAAACTAAAGGAAGAGAAAGACAAAAAAATTCAAGCAAGGCTGGGGAGGGAGAAGGATCTCTGTCCTGCTCAAGGAAGAGAAGCAGAGCACTCAAGGACAGGAGAGCAGGAGAGCGAAGGCCCCTCTCAGCCTCCCCCTTCCCTCACCCACCCTGTGGAGAGGACAATAGTTGGGGAACACACAACTTGCTTAAGAACCATGTTCCTACTTTTCTAGGAAATTTTAAGTCTCTGTTAGCAGAGCAGATTAAGAATGACGATGCTCACGTCCTCAGAAAAATCCAGCAAGGACTCCCACTGGACACACTTGGCTCAGCACATTACGTGAGCTCAGGTAACTCCCTGCTACCGGGCCACAGGAGGTAAAGCCTTCGATTACTGGCCCTGGTGTTAGGCCAGTAATCAGCCGTCAGTGTTAGAAAGAGCAGCGCGTGTCTGGTCCGCTGCAAGAATATCACTGGAGAAACACCCTCATTCATGCTGCTCGTGAGTTCCCCCTGCGTGTACCTGACAATGTGATTTTCCTCAAATCACAAAGCACATGTTTTGATCAGGCGAATTGAGATATTTCACACTGGCCTAATTGGTAATTGTTCCAAGCATCAGCCCTGATCCTAGTGGTCAAGTGATTACCAAGTCTTGGACTGAATTTCCTCCCTGGCAAAGTCCTTCCAAGAAGTACTCTTAACCCGAGTTCTGTTAATAGATAACTTGTAAACAGGGATGTGTGTTCCAGTGATTTTGGAGGCACCTATTGGGTTAATGAATAGTGAACAAGGTTCCTTGCTATAGCACTCTCAAAACCTCTACAGGAATTGCTATTTTCTTATGAGGGTGAGAAGATATAGTATTTTTACACTGATTTCTAATATTCCCATAAAGTATCAAGATTTTTAAAGATTGTTTCTCAGTCTTTTGGCTGAAATCAAAGGAAGAATTTTGAGAAATATTAATTGAAGAACACTATTTCATGTAATTCCACATTTGACATTTCTCCTTTTTTATGTACCCTGGACAATCTTTGAGAAATTCCACAAGTCTGGAAGTCCACATTGTCTGCTAGAGTATTTTAACATGATGCAAGCATTCTGGGTATTAATAGGGTAGCCGTAGCCCTGGGTAATGACTGAACATGTGAAAGTGGTTCATGTGGCTGAAGAACTGAATTCTAAGTTTTATTTACTTTTAAGTAATTTGAATCTAGGTGACCACCTGTGGCCACTCTTGTTTTGGACAGTGTGGTGTAGGAGACCTATCTATCAAAGAGCATAAACAGTTCCACTCTCCTCCAGCCAGCCCTGTGCCTTCCAGTGAGGCTGGGAAGGAAGCATAGGTTTCTGCCCACTTAGGATCGTCCAAGTCATCTTTTGCTTTCCTCTCTTCAAGTGGTGGATCCCAACATGAACACTAGTTCTTAGCTACCTCTTTACTTTTCCAGATATTCCGACCCGCCAAAGGGCAGCACAGTGACATTCAATCCTCTCCTCGCAAATCCTGGGCTAGGGACCGCCGTGGCCACCTCGGTTTCTCCTGCAAAGGACTGCACTGAGACAAGTGGGTCTCCACGGCCGGTTCCACCACATGTCCTCCATACCTTGCTCTTTCATTAGAAATGGCTGATTTCACTTGTACTGCAGTGCTCTTCCGCCCCCAGGCCTAGGGCTCCTTGGTGCATCCTTCCTGGCAGAGCCTGCACTGCTGTTCTACATTGGCAGCAGAAGAAGACCACAATTCTGTTCCATTTATAAGGAGAGAAAATGAGTTGTGGCAGAGTGTTGCTTTGGTTCCAAGGTCTGCAAATGCTGAAGGGTAAGGAAGAAGCCTCGAATATTCTATCACTTTTGCTTTATTTGTGGTTAAACAGCTTCAAAGCTTCGTAATCAGGCCTTTCTCTTGTTGGCTGATCTGTTTCTAGGACATTGGAAAAGATTTATTTACAGTCACCTGTAGATAAATAATATTTATCTACAGGTGACTGTAATAAGGCCAGAGTGGCCTTCCCTCCATCTAGATAATAATAGCTGTTTTGTGCGATTTCATTCAATGACACTGATTCATTATGTAACATCAGGCCTTCCCTGATACTTGTAACTGTCAAACCGATTTCTGATGGTTTCTTCTCACACAATAGCCGTATTTTGTCAAATTAAGCCTAGAGATGTATCATTATCTGCATGTGTGGGTAAGAATGCACTGACTTAGAAATACATAGGGATGCAAATGTCTTTATTGTGGGGTGTTGCTGCACGGATATGCTTCTCACAGCAGTGCTAGGAATTTGTATCTTAGGGTCCATCTCCATCCGCTACATGTAAACTGACAGTCAGGGATTTGAAGCAGTGATATATTCTCCTGAAACATGCACTTATTACTCATCAGGGCATGAGTTGAATTACCTTGCTCTATTGCCTGGGAGAAAAGGGTTATCTGTAGTTTTCAATCTCTGATTAGTGAATGGAATTATTTTGCACACAATCCTTGTTGTTAAGGTGTTAGCAAAATGTCTAGAGGCTTATCATGTGCAATTATGGGGATTCATTCTGTAGTCTGTCCTCATTACATCTCTTTTTTCACCTTCTGCAGCCATATTTGCGTCCTGAGGAATGCAAAAAGGGGAAATGGCAATGTTTCTACACACATGAGGGCTCTCTAGGGTTCTAACTAATGACAGAGAGGACTTGGAAGTGCTACTTTAGACATTTTATTTCAAAATATAATTAATGTATCCCACAAACAATAAAACACCCAAAATCTTCAATCTTCTTTCGAGTTAAAACAGGGGAACACTTATAAAATAACAATATGAACTAGTGATTTCTTAATGATCATTTATCAAAAAATACATCAAAGTTCAAGATGAGCAAATGATTTCTACCATCTATTTTCTTTCTTTTTTTTGTGGAACCAGGAATTGAACTCAGGCCCTTATGCTTGCCAGGTAAGTGATTATTCTACTGAGCCATCTCCCTGGCTCCTGGCCCCTCTGCAATCTATTTCTAAGAAAAAAATTGTCAGAAAATTGTAGGTCACTTTTAAGCCACTTAAAAAAATTGATTCAAACTGCAATTGCCACTAACATTGATTAATTGCATTTTTAAGAACTCATGGATCCCAAGCATTGCTTAAAAGCTATTGTAGCAATTGAAAGGAGGGTATTTTGTGACCCAGATACTATTCAAACACAATGGCTTGTTTTAGATGACTACCTAAGTTATTGTAAATCACTCTGTGGTGTAGAGGCACTACGGATGCAGCAGAATCACTATGAACCAGCTGACTTTTTAAAATGAACTTGACAAGTTCACTAGAACTTTGCACTTAAAACGTCATCTGTAAATATGAGAATGGTCTTCCACTTTTTTTATTCCTTTTGAAAGTCTACTAATAGCTAAACCGCCATCAGTAAGAAAAGAATCCATAATGTTCAGGGTCTTTCTCATCATATGTTCTTATTCCAGTTGATGGATTAGGGCAACTGTAGTTGCTTGGAATATAGTATTTTAAAAAAATGTAAAGAAGACCTCAGGACTCAGCTTGATGGCAACTGTAATGAATCAACAAATGCAATGCACAGCCAGAATGATCGGTGCAGTCGTGGGTTCTGTCACTGACAGCATTCCCATGGAAATTGCATCAAATCCCTGAGTCTAATATCCCCAGGGATTTTGAGCTCATTTCTGGCCAGCATGAGATGAATGCTGACAAATAAAAAGTACATTCAGCAAAAACACTTAAAATGTAGAGAGAGTCATAAAAACATGACATACAGAGAAACCAGGATTTTGTCATACAGTTTAGGTGTATAGGTGTTTGTCCGAAGGGGTAAATATCTTTAAATATTTTTTAAGATTTGTATATTAAAAATACTATATGCACAGAGGTTATAATTGATTTCTAAAATGATAAACTCCAGGGAATCAAAGTTATTTTGATCATAAGAACTTTCTATCAGCCTATGGAACAAGTTGTAATTTTCCTCCAGAATTCTGGAGGGAACCACACATGAGCCACCTCTGACTTGCAATTAAAACAAGTTGTAAAGGGAACTGAGGCCTTAAATGGGACACACAATTGGTTTTGTTGCCTTGAGAGTCATTTCTTATCTTATATGCTTGGAAATATCAGCTTCATATCTACTGTACATTTTTCCCCTCAGAAATTATTTTAGCAAATGCAGGAAGAGTGAGAAAATGTGTCTGTAAATTGTTCCTGTGACTGACATTGTGAACCTGTAGCGTGTTATGACCTCTGAAAGTTCAGTGACAAATATCAAAGAGGTGTGATCTCTGCTTAAGTAAACAGAGAGAAATTATGCAGAGAAAAATGCATGTCATTTATTTCAAAATTCATGCAAAGAAAAAAGACATAGGAGGGAAGAACAGAGACCCCAGGAAGCCCTATATCAGTCATTTTTAATTCATGGGAGTGGTAGGGTATTATCAGTCTTCCGGGGATTTACAGAGGCACTGTCATTGGAAAACGTGCATCAATTCGTAAGGAACATGTTAGGATCTGCTGACTGTGGTTCTACAAAAGCTTTGAACATACTGGGTCAGAAGCAGCCCGGTGAAGGGAGGTGGCAGCTTTCAGCAGACTTTGAGGCCCTGGGCTCTGTATTGTTCTGTCTTTAGTCGTCATTCATGCACGCTGTGACAGGCACATCATAAAAAGCTTCCTGTTTGAGTCACGCTTTACTTTGGTTCAAGGTTGCTGTGCTACAGTAGCCGTGAGTCTGCGTGTGTTTTTCTGACAGGGCATCTTGCTCTCCTTCTCAGGCTGGCCAGCTTAGCTTGACTTTGCTTCTACTCTTTCACCTAGAGTGATTTTCCTTTCTCTGTCCTCTTTCAGCTCAGAATTCTGTGTTTTTGCTAGTTTGTGCTTGCTTAATCTTTTAAGTTTCATTCCCTCTGCATCATTCTTTCTGTCATCAGTCTTAGCATCAGGACCCTCCACTTTTTCATACACCGTAATTTTTCTGATCCAATGGTGCAATGTGCTATAGCTCTTCCTAGAAGTGATCACATGCCACAGGTATTAATTTAGAAGTTTTAAGTAGATAGCCTCTCCACTGAAATGTCCTGTCATCCCTTAGCCATCTGGAATCACTCTAAGGACAACTTATAATGAAGGTGCACATCAGGATTTCAGGAAAATGGGAACTTAACTATTCAAGAAACATTTCCTAGACAGACAGTGTATGGAGTCCAACCTAAGCACAGTCTGTAAGACAGAGAGCACTCCCCGATCCTAAGGAACATCTTCTCTTTGATCCACAGATGTGCTTCATTTTTCAGCTCAATTGGCTCAAGTTTTGTGATTTCTCTACCTGTACTTGCACTGTGCTACCCTCATTTTTCTTTCCTTCTGCATGGAATAAAACTGCCACTCCTCCTTCTTGACTTTTTCAGGCTCCTAAAGATGCATTTGAGGTTAAGGAACACATTTTAAACTGGAATTTAAATATGGGGGTTTGTGGGTGGTAAATCACACACGAAAAGCATTTGACAAAGCAATTTATCACTTAATTTTTAAAGACATATATATTTCAAGTGAATTTGATTTGCATATTTTCTGACTCATTTCCATTCTATTATCATAAACTCTTTTTAAAGAGTTGCTACATTTTTACATTTTAAAAGGAGGCATTTGTGTCATCTCTGACTTCCTAACCTTTGCTTTCAGGAATTTGACTATCGGAAAACTCTTCCTTTGTCTGATCTCCATGCTTTAGCCATCTTCTAAAGCCCTGTGGAAGAAGGGAAAGCATGATTCAGATGCATTTCTCTTCTGTCTGAGAAGTCACACTGTGAATTTTGACCTTTACTTTGACAGTGTTCATTAGAAGTCTTTCATCATTTCAGCCACCATTGAGCACTTCATGTGTATCAAATTGTGAAAGTTACAATTGGCCTAGATTCCAGGTTGGGATATAATAAGGGTGTTGATGGGATAAATGGAGTGTGTGTGGTATTGTTTGAGTGTTGGTCCCACAGCATATCTACTGATTCACCCCAACATCATGCTCTTCGTAATTGAGACAGTATTGCTGAGGTTTTGAAGTGTTGTGTTAAAACTGGTGTGCCCCTGCACTTCACGTAAACACTATGTGTACTGAAATATCGAACAGTCATAAGCCACGTGTAGTTCCAAGAAGGCCTTTTAAAACATCAAGATCTGTTCTATTTGAGGAAAGATACTATATTATATTGATGTTTGTATGCACAGAATTGTCTCAGAGGCTAGCACAGAGAAGATATTCATTTGTTTACCTGAACTGGTGGATAAATGATAGCAAATGTTAACCTCATAATGTGCTTGCTATGTGTTAGCCATGGGGCTACTGTCTAGATGTGGACGATCTCAGCGAATACCAACCAAACATGCAGGGTGACATTATTGCCCTAAGTTTGCAAATGTGAATACTGAGATGAGAAGAAACTGCCACAGACACACAGCAATGAATCAAGATTCAATCTTAGGTAACCTGATAGATGTGTTGTTGTCACCTCTGATTCACACACACACACACACACACACACACACACACACACACACGTGTGCACACACACAGGAGTATTGAATATAAATAATGTGCATTTAAAAAGAAATTGGACCTGTTTTCTAACAACTACAATGGATAGGATTCAGCTCTACTTAAATTTCCTTTCTGCCTTTCTAACAAGAAAAAAAAAGCCTCTAAATGATACACCATCCCACTTCACGGCCTTGGTCTTCACCTGAAAACTAAGGTTGAGTTAAAAAGAAAAATGCATGCATTGGCCAGGAACAACCATCCGTGATTCATCAGGTTCAATAAAGGGCCTGTTGAAGCTTTTCAAGCCAGACCTGAGGGTTGGGTGCTGTGCTGTGATTGAGAATGGAGCACAGAGCCGGTGTCTGCTCTCCCTGTTGGGCTCAGGGCTGGGTATGGCTTGTCAGCTGCTGCTTGTTTTCTCTGCTCAATCTTTTATCAGAGGCAGAAGGCATAAAGGATGCCATCTGGAATTGCTTGTTTAGATACAGCATGGTGTTAACAAGTTTTCCTCTCTTACTCTTTCTTGTTTATTGCTCATTGCAAGAACAGTGCTACACATGTCCAAGTGCAGCCATCTCTTGGGCTCTGTTCCTTGTCAAGAACTTTTAGGGGCAGAGGGAAGAGGAACACACAGACTGCGAGTAAGCGTGAGGGAAGCAAGCAGTGCTGAGCGAGGAGAGCGAAATGCACCCTTAAGCACTGGGAGCTTTAAGGGCAAGGGATTTAAAACTGTGAAGAAAAATGTATGCGATTTCATCGACACCTTCTCTGGTAGTAACAGAGGCTGTGTGTTCCTTGGAACTCGGAGGCTGATAAAAATGTAGCTCTTCTTAATCTTGTTAAGAGATTCTGAGTTTAAGTGCAGTGCAGTGCTAGCGGCGTGAGCTGCAGAGTCCTGCAGCATTTCAAGCAAGTTCTACCCCATCTGATCCTGTGGTACACACTGTGCCTGCCCTAACCAAGATTCCACTCACCTGGACTTTGCACCTGTCCCCATCTGTATCCAGTGACAGTGGCTAACTATGGTCACAATTGTCCCATGCTTCATGCAATCATCCTTTGCTGAAATGAAGAGAAATGAAAATTGGCTGTTAGCCTGCTACCAAAGTCTAGGCTGGTGTGATGATGGCTCATACCTGTAATTCCAGCACTCTGGGAGGCTGGGACAGGAGGATCACAAGTTCAAAGCCACCCTGGAGGACTTAACAAGGGCCTGTCTCAAAGAAAGAAACAATAAAAGGGAGAGAATTGTAACTCAATGCAAAGGTTCAGTCCCCAGAAGCCCTAAACAAAAAAGTCCTGTCTTCCTTAATCTCTGAAAGGACTAGACCTGCAGCATGTCTTGTGCCTCCATGAAGGTGAACTTCAGCTGGGCTGTTATTTCCTCCCCTACAATAATCACTGTGTTGACTCTGATTCTGGAACACTAACCTGAGACACTTGGTGAATTTGAGAAGCAACCTAGTCTTTCTGCTTTGGCTTTTTGGTCTGTAAAAATCGGATTGCAGGTGACTCTTTACAACTCTGTTATAGGATTTAAGAGTCTGTGAGGTGTGTACTGTGACACTTGGCATGTGCGTGGCTGTCCTACTGAACACGCTATTTCAGATACCATTGGTGGGGCTTGAGAATTCCCCCACGGGACGAGGGACTCTGAGAAAGTGATGCCTCTCCCAACATTTGGGAACACGAAGGCTCAGACTTCAGAATGAGAATAGTTGTTAGGGCTTGAACATCTTGGCTCTTAATTAGATTGTTTTTAAAAGGAACAACCACAGGAAGTATCTTGATTTCCCAGAGCAGAACCCCGATGCTGCGCCCTGCTGTGCCTGCGGACTGAGCATTGTTGTGTGTGCTCACTCATTGCTGGCATCCGTCTTTATTTGTGCAATGAAAAGCATCACGCTCCTCAGACAGAACATACACACGTGCATATAATTTCTCCATACTGCTAGTGTCTAAATTAAGAAATGTAAAAGCCAACTCTTGTGTAAACCAGCAGGCAGAATCAACGGCAACATTGCCTGGGAAAAGGGAAAGCTTCCCAGGTATAGGAGCCTGCGGGGAGCTTCCCGTGCTGCTCTCTGGTCTGTTCCAAATGGAATGTTGCAAATGACATGGCACTCTGGAGCAGATGTTCTTTCAGAGCACAACTGACAAATTGAGGGTCAAAGAGATCAAGGGGGTCGTGTGTGTGGGTAGAACCACTGGTGAGAGAATCAATTTAAAAATAGGGCTAAGTATGCCATTCTAGAGAGCCACAGGGAGGGGTCTTGATGCCTACTGCAATGCCTTCTCTGCTATTTGTGGCCTCAGCGAACTCTCTATGTGATTTACCAGCTGCTGACACCTTTCCTGGAGCTTTTTACTCCTGTGCAAGGGGAGTTGTAGCCATTCATGCATCCATTCATGGTAACACCCCTCATGCCACACATTTCAACCACTCTGCTTAGGAGAGAACCACAGGGAAATGGGCTCAGTCTTTTGCTTATCACTACAGCAAAACAGACATAGCAAGGTCTAGGATAATACTGTTCCCTGGAGTTGAGGGATTGCCAGGGATTGTTGCTGACTTGTCTAAGTGCTGTGCACAGCTGGACTACCAACTTCTCAGGGGCAGGCCTGATTTGGTAATGGATCTATAAGCATGGTGCTCAACACAGGGTGAGTGCTCCATGGGGAGAGACTTGATGTCCCCTCCATTTCCAGTGTCTGCAGCAGTTCACACAGACACATGCGCTAGCTGAGCTGAAGCAGTCCCTGAAGCTCTGTCTCACCCTTGACACAGCCAGCGCCACAATGCTAAATTTGAGGAAGACCTGTCTTAGTTTGCTGAGGTTATGAAAATAAATCATCACAAACTGCGTGGCTGGGACAAATGGAACTTGTTCTCACCCAAGATCTTTGGCCAGAAGTTAAAGATCAAAGGGTCAGAAGGTTGCTTCCTTCTGGAGCCTCTGCATGAGAATCTGTTCTCGGGTTTTCTACTGGTTTCCAGCGGCCGCCGAGAACCTTTGGCATTTTTAGCATATTGCTGCTTAATTCTAGTCTCTGCCTCACTTGCTGTCACAAGGACACTTGAATTAGAGGTGGGGAATCTCCCCTGACCCAGTAGGATCTTAAATGTGTTAATGATTACATCCACAAAATCTTTTTCCAAACAGTCATATTCACAGGTTGGACGTTGTCATTCGAGGAGCCACCACTCAATGCAGTTCAGAATCCCATACTTTCCATGTGAATTCCTGGAGTTGCAGTTGTTGAGCAAACCACAGGCCTAATATCTGAAATCAGCCATGTGGGATTTGAAACAAATTCATCTCATAAACCATGTGCACATGCACCGGCATCTGGCCATCGACTATCTCCTAGTTACCTAAAGCTACAACTGACCTACATTTTAGCCACATCATGCTGTACTTCTGTCTTCACTTTGTTTCTTCTCTTGGCTTTCTTGTCTCAATGTCACGATGGTAGGTTTGGAGAAAGGTGCTGCCTGCTGCTTTCTCACATATTTTGAAGTACAAGAGTGCTGAATTATGCTCTTGTGCCTTCCCTCTACACTTTTCTCTGATATTTTGATCACTTCCTTTTCATATTCTTCCTGTTGAAGCTATTTATGATCTTTTAGATTATACAAACACAACTTCCTTACTTCTAAATTTTTGTCTTTTAAACAGTTTCAGCACTTAGCAAAATGCCTATTAAGGAGATACTAGGTCTTCGTGACATAGAAACAGACTTTCAAAATAGAGCATAAAGCCAGGCATGGTGGTGCACGCCTGTAATCCCAGCACTTGGGAGGCTGAGGCAGGAGGATTGTTATGAGTTCGAGACCAGCCTGAGCTACAAAGTGAGCTTAAGGCCAGCCTGAACTGCATAGTGAGACCCTGTCTCAAAAAGACAAAAAAAAAAAAAAAAAAAAAAAAAAAAAAAAAAAAAAA
>PVKA01000742.1:0-95696 GCA_004027165.1 Ctenomys sociabilis
TCCACCCATCCATCCATCCATCCTTCCACCAATCCATCCACCCACCCATCCCTTATCTTAAACACTAGCTTATGTTGACACCCGCCCTCCAGCACAGCCCCACTGGTAGTTCACCCTTGCCTTCCTCCTTGTGAATCTGTTACGTCTTCTTCCGCCATACAGCCTGGCTTCTGTATTTACAATACACTTCTAAATAGTTCCCTGGTACTCATGTGGCTTCAGAATTACCACTCTTAGCTCTGTGAACAGCGTGGCTTCTACAAGGTCTGTGTGTGTGTGTGTGTGTGTGTGTGTGTGTGTGCGTGCACGCGTGCACTTGCACACACATGCAGGAGAGGTTTTGCTTTTCCTCCCTTCTTTCCTTTGTTTCTCTTTCTTTCTTTTTTGCTTTTTACTTTACAGTCAACGCCGAGCTTTCCCAAGTCAGTTCTCCCCTACCACTGTCTTAGTGAGGAGATGTCACACATGTGCAGCTCAATCAGGTTCTTGTGTCACTGGAAACCTCTGAACTCCTGATTGGTTGCTTGGAGTTCATTGACAGCAAGAGCCACCCTTGGCAGTGTTGTCTCTGTGAGGGGTCAGATGTGCGGCAGTGCAGCCCTGCAGGCACAGGCCCTTCTCATGGAGCAGCCAGACGCTGCTGCAATGCACCGGAGCTGAGTGGGTTTCTTACCCTCACTGGAATTTGGCCTTATCAGCTATTAAAATTGTAGCCATTTGAGTAGGCAGGAGGCGGTCAACTCGTGGTTTTAATTTCCAGTTCTCTAATGACAGTGCATCTCTCTTCACGTGCCAGTTCACTTTCCATATATATGGCTTTATGAAGTATTTGCTTAGAACCTTGTTCTCCCTCCTTTAAAACGTGTTTTATTATTGGGACTTAGGCATTCTTTATATTCTGCATACTGGTTTTTTTCTCCTGCTCTTTTTTTGTTTTTTAGTTTCAGTGGTATCTTTCTCAGAGTAAAACTTTTAATTGTAAGTCCAATTTGTCATTTTTTTCTTTTTAAAAATTATTTTTGGCAGTGTAGCTAAAGCTTTATTTTCAGACTCAAAGTCATGCAGATTTTCCCTTAGAAGCTTTATGATTTCTGTGTGGGTTATTTTTGTAGTGGGTGAGGTATGTATTAAGGGTCACATTTTTGTGGAGCAACACCATTCCTCCACTGGGCCACCTTTGGAGACCATCAGCATCCACAGATGAACTTATGTGGTTCACTTCTGAGCTTTCTGTGCTGATCCACTGATCTGTCCGTTGATCCCTTGGACAATACCACAGTCTCTTGATTACTGTAACTTTTGGGCAAGCCTTGAAATCAAGTAGTGTGAGTCCTCCACTTCTGCTTTTCTGTTTTGCAGCTAGTCTGGCTATTCTGGTTCCTGTCCTTTTCTCTATACACTCTGCACTCAGCTTGTTGAAATCTATCAAAACTTGCTGCTGGGAAAAGAGAACCACATTGTTGCAGGGAATTTGAATGGGATTGCCTAGAATCTACCAGTTGAAGCAGGAAGGGCTGTTTTAATAACCTTTTCTGAACCATGCACACCACTTCAATTTCCATTTGATGTCTGGTCTCATTCACTGGGCCTTCCTAGTCTCCCCCCTAAAGGTCCAGTGGAGATGTGTTAGACGGACCTGTCAGTGCCTCCCTGGGCAAGGCCATTAGCCGTGGCACCGACTTCTGACCTTAATTCCAGTTGTTTGCTGATGTCACAGGCAGATGGCTGACTTCCGTGTGTCCACCTGGGGCCCTGGGTCAGATCTAGGTGCTGCTCCATGGGCAAACCTATGCAGTGTGTGTGGGGGGCTTCTGGATCCAGACCAGATCACGGAGATGCTGTGTACTTTGGCACTGAATGTCTGCTAGGAGCGGGGCCCCAGCTGGAAGAGCTTGCTGGGGCCATGACTTTCCATCCTGGCCGAGAGGCTGCCACGGATGAACAGCTTTCTGGCACCTATCCCCTTGCACCACACTGATTCTACCTTGGAGCCACCGTGGACCAGAGGCACCATGGACCAAAGCCACGAGCTGAAAGCAACCTCCCTTCCTTCCAATTTCAGGTGTCAGATACTATGCCTCCGTGCCTGGAAAGTGGGGCAAACATGTGGCAAACCGGCTCTAAGAGGCTGTTGCAGGTTCCTTGCACTGCCCTATGCACACCCTTGTAGCACAGAATCTGATGATTTTTGCTAGTTTCCTGGTTGTTTTTTTTGGAGAAGGCAATTTTTGGCGGTCCTTCGTCTTTTTTTGCTGATGTGGTGGTTGTGACGCCTTCTTATCTCCTCTACTGACATATTTTTACTTTTTACAAGCACATTTATAAAAATAAGCTTTTAGTGATTGCACTATAGTTTAAAAATATTTAAGAATAATTTATATTTGTCAAGTACTATCATACTCTTTCCACGTAGTACAAGATGTTTCTAACAGCACACTCAGACTCAGAATTCTTTTTCTCCATTCTGACCACCACTATTGTCATATGTTAAATGTGGCCTAAGCCTGGGGCAGTGTTGCACATTTTGCTTTAAAGTCATCTGTTAGCATTTAGGGCATAAAAATCTTTTATTTCACAGTCAATTATTTTATGTTTGATGTTCATTACTTCAGTAGATCCCAATTTCTGGATCAATCGTATTCTGCCTATAAGAACTCCTTTTAACATTTCTAGTAGAGCTCTTGACAGTGAGGTCTTTTCACTTTTATGTGCCTAAAACATTCTCTATTTCTCTTTGCTTTTGGCTGTGGAACTCTGGCTTGACCACTTTTTCCAGTCCTCTGAGCGCCTTAGCAGCACTCCCCATTGTATTCTGGCTGGCATGGCTTCTGCCGGAAGTCTGCTGTACGTAGTGCTTGTCCTTGTTCCTCTGTCGGCAGTGTGGTTGTTTTTCTCCACATGGCTTTAAGTTTTTGCCTTTGTTTGCAAAGATGTGAATGTGGCAGGCCTCTGTGTGCGTGGAGAGCCTTCCTGGTCCTATATGCTTGTTTTCTTTTAGTCTAGTGTCTGTAACCAATGTTCAAATGTACAGAGCTGTCTGCACATTCTTATTTCTTCAGCCGTCTCTTCTTCCTAGGCCCTTTCTTCCCCCCGCTTGTGCCCAAGCCATTCCACACTGTTCCAGACTCTGGCGCTGCTTTCCCCACGCCCTTCCTTGCCTTTGCGTTTCAGACTAGCTTGATTGCAAGCTCCTGTGTTCTTGCCTGGGTTGGGTTGAATTCCCGACGAGCCTGTGGGAATTCAACTGCATCTTCGCTGCGGTAGCTGCAGCATTCCCCCGTCTTCCTACACCATGGTCCCTCACTTATCTCAGAAGTTACACTCCAGAGACCCCTGCAACATGTGAAAATCAGAGCAGTAGGGATGTTATATTTTAGTATTTATATATGGTTTAAGGCTTTATAAACCCTTTCCCACACTTTTAAAAACACTTCTAATGTTCTTAACCATTTTCTAAACTCATAAACCTACATAATTTTAACAACATACCTGTACTATAAGGCACTGCAAAATCCCTCAATATAGTGGAAAATCGGTGATAAATAATTCAGATTAATATTTTTGGAAACCCATGAAACAGTGAGTCTATGAGAGTTGAACCACAGAAAGCGGGGGACTGCTGTAGATTCATTCCTGCTGAAATTTGGTCTTATCCTATGTGCTGTCTCCCTTTTCCATAAGAACTTTAACATCAATTTGTTATTTTAAGCCAGGCGTGGTGGTGCATGCCTGTAATCCCAGCACTTGGGAGGCTGAGGCAGGAGGATTGTTGTGAGTTTGAGACCAGTCTGAGCTACAAAGCGAGCTTATGGCCAGCCTGAACTACATAGTGAGACCCTGTCTCAAAAAAAGACAAAAAAAAATTGTTATTTTAAAATTCTTTTCTGAAGTTCTAAAATCTATCATATCTTATGTTTTTTTCCTCTACAAACTTTTTCAAAAATTGCCTTAGCTGCAAATGCTTGACAATTTTTTTTGTTGTTGTTGAAAGTTGGGAAGTTTTATATCTGTTTGTTTTGAAAGTGTCTCACTATGGAGCCCAAGGTGGCCTTAAGCTTGTGATCCTCCTGCCTCGGCCTCCCAGGTATGGGGAAGAGCTTTGTACAGTAAGGGCCGACAAACTGCTGGTTAGACAGTAAATAGTTTTGGATTTGTGGGCTCCATGGAGTTTATTGTTCTTGTTTTCTCCCCCTTCTTTGGCTCTTAAAAACTGATGGGTTCACAAGGCCACCAAGCAGTGCTGGGCTGGGGTCTCAGGCCCAGGAAGTTGGAGCGCGGTTCCTGGGAGAGGTGACCGTAGGTTGAGCTTTGAAGGCAAAGTTGGTGGATCAAGTTGGGTCAGTGGGAAAGTGGAAGCCGAGCAGCAGAATGGAGGCTGGGCCTCGAGTGCCAGGACCAGGGCACACAAGCCACACCTCAGGCTGCCCTCAGCCCTCAACACCCCATCCTCCACCACAGCAAGCCTGACGGTAGCACTTTGATCTTCTGCAAGCTTAGTGATGAACTCTCCATTTCTGGGCTTGTAAGAACAATTAGCAGATACCAAAGTTCTTTCAAGAGCTCACTGCAGCTCCAGCCTCACCTGGTTTTTCTGTAGGCGAGACAGCAATTTCAGCTGGCTGGAGAGGCCACATCAGGCATCCTCCCAACACACATGGAAAGATCTGGGGTGTGCTTTGCCAGGAGGTGGTGAGTCTGAGCCCATGGCCACTGCTGGCTAGTGAGCAGCACCACCCAGGGGCCAACCCACAGAGGGGCCCCCGACACTGCAGCTACTCCCCTCTTGGTGGACGCTGCCTACAGGGCCTGCTTGCTCCTCCTGAGAAAGGGACGCAGGCTGTACCAGCCAGGCCGAGCCCTCCCCATAGGCTGGGTGGGACTGCAAGGGCAGGCCAATGTTCAAGCCCTGCAGGTAGACTCTGGGTCTGTGTCCCCGTGGACAGGAAAGGATTGAGGCTTCTCATTGCCACTGAGGTCATGGGAGGATCCCCAAGCATGACCTTCGAGGTGGCCCCATGCTCTTTACCCCTCCCTTAATCTCTATCACCTTCCAGCAGTGCCATGGGCTAGAGGCCCACCCTTCAGCACCTACACTTTGGGGGCCCCATAATCTGAGCCATAGCACCCACTGTTACCTAGCCTCAAGAGCTGCAGGGACTCCAGGCCTCAGACCCCAGCCTGGGCAGACACTCATCACCAGCACCTTGTCCCAGGGGCCCAGGGAATACAGGATGTCCCCAATAACACGAAGGTACAAGGAACAGGAGGGAGAGTGGCCTTTTCATCACACAGAGTGGCTACTGGGTACAGTGAACCTCTGATCAGGGCTCTCTGTACCTTCTCTTCCCTGGGGCACCCCATGTTCTATAGGATCTAAGACCTGCCTAGATCTGGCTTGGCCAGAGCCCCCTTAGTCAGCCCTGATGGTCAGGTGAGGGGGTCAGGCCAAAGGGCAGGAATCAGGGAGTCTTCCCTTTTCCCCAGAGTCACAAGCCTTGTGGGGTTCAGGCTCTGAGTCTCAGCAGTGGTGAGGGGGGTGCCCTTGGTGGGGTGTGGCTGAGGGCCCAGGGTGGGCTGGTGTGACCAACAGGCCTGGCACCCAGGGTACCTGCAGGAGGGAACACGTAGGCTCCCAAGCTCCCATGTTGTGTCCAGTTGGCCTCTGGGCCCCTACTGATGAGTGGCCGTGGCTGTGCCTGTGGGGGTGGGAGCGGGGAGTGGCAGAGGACAAGGTCCCCAGGAATGGGAGGGCAGAGCCACTGGCTGTCTGGACCTGGGGACCCAACCTCTGGTGGTGGCTTATGGCTCTGGCCCACTGGCCTCCAGGGAGAAAGGCCGTACAATGGTGGCAGAGGTGGTGACTAAAATGTCACATGGCAGGGTCTTGAGTCCCATACAATTTGGTTAGAAAGAAACCTCCAGGATTGCAAAGAAAACAGGTGTCCAGCATAGGTTGGTCATGGAGGAAGCTGAGGTGAACTCAGAGGACAGCCCATCCCCATCACTGCCCGAGGAGCTGGGGGAATAGGAGCAGTAGCAGTTGGGGTCAGGCCTCCCTGGCCTCCAGAGGACGGGTCCTTTCTGGTGGCCTCGGGAAGGCTGGACCCAGAGCCTGCCTGGCTTGGCCAACGTGGGTGTGAACTGGCTTCCAGGGCTGAGGCTGGCCAGTGGTGCTGAGCAGGGACCCCAGAGGCCACAGGGCCCCATCGGCCACAGATATCTGTCCTGTGCTCTAGGACAGGGGCACAGTGTGTAAAAGAGTTGACAAAGCAGGTCCCAGTGGGCAACCAGGAACACAATGACTGGAAATGCCAAGTTCTTAACTATTTTATTGTTAGACCTTTTAAAATGTAAAGAATCATTCCTACAAAGCCTAATCATTTGTTCAAGCTAACAGGCTGGCTGCCGGGGCCCAGCAGGGCCACCTGCGGCAGTGGAGAGGGGCGTCCAGACTTGCAGGCTGAGCCGGCGTCGGTGTGGTATCTGCGGATGTACCGGGACATTCACCAGAGCCCTCGGTTCTGTGCTTTTGTTAGCTACAGAGACAGCCACGGCCTGGTCTGTCTTTGGGGTGCACTGCAGGTGCCTACTGCAGGAAGGCCCGGAGGAAGTCGTTGTAGGAGACCTTGGAGGACAGCGTCTTGTCGTAGTACTCGAGCAGGTGGAAGAACTCCTCCTCAGACAGGTTGACGCTGAACTGCCTCAGAACCTGGGGTGGAAGGAAGACCCGAAGCTCCCAGGCCGGGCAGGGCTGCGCCTGCCCCTCCCCTGGGCCCAGCGAGGGCAGCGCAGCCCCCTGAGGGCGCAATGTGGGCGGCGCGTCAGCAGCAGCCAGGGGCCTGGACTGTCCCGCTCTACTTGATTCCCGGGCAGGAGCGGCTAAGGCAGCCCTGCCCGGGTCACCTGGCTGGGAAGCAAAAGTAAAACCTGTATCTCAGAGGGATCAGGCTTTGTGTTGGGACTCGGAGGGCTCCACAACCTAGGGTGGCTGAGGTCTGCTGCAGCTGCAGGAAGGGCCACCGCGTTTGCCACCTCGCCCTGCTCGGTTGGTGGTGCGGCCTGGGGTGGAGGCCTGGGGTGGAGGCCTGGTCAGGGCTGGGGTCAAGGTCCAGGCGCCCGTGCAGCGGCCGCAAGCAAGGCCCTGGTGAAGAAGCGGCGCTGGCAGGGGCTGTGGGCGGGGCGCAGGCACCCTCCCAGGGGCTCACCTTCCTGAAGTCATCTGCACTCAGAAACCCTGTGCCAGTCTCGTCGTAGGCTTTGAACATGCGCCGCATGGGCCTCCAGCAGTGCAGGATCTTGGGCTGGATGCGCAGCAGAGCCGCATAAAAGGAAGAGGTCTCAGCACCAGTTTCTTTCTAGGAGACAGAGCAGGAGGTATGTAGGGGTGGGAGGGGCGAGGCCCCCTGGTGCAGGGGGTGTGGCCTCTTGCTCGCACGTAGTCGCTCCCCTCTGTGCACAGAGAGCCCTATGGGCTGTTCAGACACTGCCTCTGGGGTCTGCCTGCTCCTGGAAGGAGGGGGCCCTGCTTGTACCTCCTTCCTATCCCCACCTCCGTTTCACTGAATGTGGAACAGGCTCAGTGGAAGACGTGTTCCTAGCCAGCAGGGACCCCAGCACACAGCAGGCCACGTCTACTCCCAGGAAGGAGAGGGCTGGGCAGACATCAGGCCGGGATTCAAAGTAGTTGGAAGAAAGAAAGGGAGAGAGAGAGGAAATTCCAGTCTGGGTCTTCTGGAGGGTTATTGTAATGAAGAGTGTTAAAAAAAATTGCCAACATGGTAATTATATCTAGTAATTAGACAGTGCTACGCTGTGATTATTTCATTTAGGTGCTACTAGATCGAAAACAGGATATTTTAGCATGATTCAGACCCAGCACATGCCTGAATACCGTGGAGGTGTGTTGCAGGCAATAACATGCAACGTGTCTGGGGGAAGTTTAATTTTAACACGGTGCTCCACGTGAGCAACGAACGCCACAGCGTGAAATTGCTTTCCTTTGACCTCACTCAGCACCTAGGATGGAAACACCCCAGACACCTGAGGGCGTTGGGAGCCGCCAACCTGCCCAAGCGGGGGTCCGCAGGTTGCAGGCGGGGCATTCTGCGCGCTCCACACTGGGTCCCCCACCGCCTGCCAGCCCCGACGGAGTCCTCTAAGGTGACCACAGCCCTGCAGGAGACTGCCATGCCCATGCGGTGGCCCCAGCGTCTTCCTGCTGCTGAAGATCACAGAGCAGACTGCCAAGAGCCGGACAAAAAAGCCTGCCTTTGAGCTTCTTCAGCAGCTGCCAGAGGGGACGGCCACGGCCGGAGCCTCTTGGCCTGTTTTCTGAGAGGCCATGAGAGAAAGAGGGCCCGGGAGGGGGACGTCACGCCTCTGTGCTACGTTTGCTGCCCTGCGAGGCTCTATCCAAGGCAGCATCTTCCCTGCTCACAGAAGACCCGAGCCAGCCCGAGACCAGCCCTGACTTCCCGTTTTCTTAGTGAACCGATCCTTTCCCGAGACTTTCCACTGGCTCTTGCCTGGCTGTGCCAGGGGGGAGGAAGCTGTTGTGAGGGCGCTGTCTGATTTTGCAAGGCATTTCAGACCCGACTGTGCAGAAAGTGCCTGCTCCTCTGCTTGCGGGTGAGCCACACTCTCCCCCACCCCACACCTCTGGTCCAGCAGTCGGAATCAGCCCTGTGCGTTCCTGAATCCACGGTGCCAGGTGCACTCGCTATCTGCTGTGACTCAGGTCAACATTGCAGACGCCAGAAGAATAAGAAACCTATTTTCTGAACATCACATTTTGCTTTTTTTTTTTTTTTCTTCTGTCTTTCTAAGACAATATCTCACTATGCATTCAGGCTGACCTTGAACTCCCTGTGTAGCGGAGGCTGGCCCTGAACTCACAGCAATCCTCGTGCCTCAGCCTCCCAAGTGCTGGGATAACAGACGTGCGCCACCATGCCTGGCTTGTTTTGCTTGGCTTCGCCATGAGTTCAGGCTGGCCTTGAACTCCCTGGGTAACTTGGGCCTGCCGTGAACTGTGTTGTGGAGAGACTGGAGCAGAAGGGTGTGGACCCTGATGACACGATTAGATGTGACTGGGAGCCCAGGGCCAGCTCCAGAAGTCTTGCCTTCCTGCTGCTATCCATGGGTCTTAAGGAAGCAGGAAAGGGATCTCCCTCTGCCCACCCCACGCTCCAGGCAGGACTTGTGCCCAGCGACTGGTGAAGAGGATTTGTGTCTCAGTCCAACACATATAGGCCAGCCGTGCCCCTGCTCACGCACTCACCCCATTTTCCTCCAGCATCCACTCAAAGGCTCTGTGTGAGTGGCTGACATTGTGCCTGTACTTCGGAGGACTCTGCTGCTAGGGGCTCCAGACCCACAGGGTTCCAAGGGAGAGAAGGGAAATCGCTAACTTATGCCCAAGGAAGAGGAAGGACATTTCTGGGGTGTGTTCAGTGTCCCCAGAGCTTGGTGGAGACCCATTCGCTGCCCCTGGCCCTGGCTTAATTCAGACCCCATGGGCTCCTTCCATGCCTGTGGGTGGCAAGGGTTTAGGGGACAAGGCTTTGCCAGGCAGAGATCACAAGTTGTCAGAGGACAGGCAGCAGGGACAGGAAACAACGGCAGGTGGGTGGCACCTGGTGTCACCCACCCCGGTGTCATCCACAGCGGCATTGCCCACCACGGCTCTCGGGCCGCCACCTACCATCTTGTGCGCGTTCTGGATCTTCATGCGCTGCATCAGCGAGGTCTCCTTGGCCTTCAGCAGGAGCACGCAGCTCTGGATGAAGTCGCAGTAGGCGAACGTGCCGTTGTCCTTCAGGTCGTACTTCGTGAGGAGCTGCTGGCCTTCCTCCTTGCTTACCTCCAGGTGGAACTTCTCCATGAGAGCTGCGGGTGGGCGGGCGGGTGAGAGGGTGGCATGTTGGCTGAGGCCAGGCAGCCGGACACACAGGTACAGGAAGAGACACGGGGAGCTGGCGTCGGGAGTGTGGGGGACCACCTGAGCAGCTCTCCTCCAAAGAAGAGCGACTGTCTCCATTTTGACTGAGCCTGACCCTATTTATGTACAGAGCTGGCTAGGACTTCTGTTTATCCTTCAATTGCCATTAAGCAATTATAATGCAGATCACTCTCTGCATATCCTCTCTGCATATGGCAGAGGTACATGTAGGCCTCCCCCTAGCTCAGCTCACAGGGTCACTTTTTTCCCACAATTCTCAGTCAGTCCTCCTCAAGCTCCTCCCCTACTGAATAAAAACCACCCAAGGCCCTGGGTCATTCTCTGGGTTCCCGAAAGCCGTCTTCATGACAGGACTTAGAGTCCCTTGACTCCCCAATGATTGAAATATAATTTAGTGTCTTTATTTTCGTTGTGGATTGCATTGAAAGTGGTAGACTGGAATCAACTTGATGGGGTTCCAATAACATAACTTTGGGATTATAAATATTGGCTCCTTGGACCGAGATGAGGACTGGGAAGTGTCTCCTACAGAGAGGGGCTCCTGTGTCCTGCCGGCCCCCACTGTCCCGGAACCTGCTGTCCTGGTCACTGGAGCTGTGGTCACTGTGTGAACACCAAGCACTGCGGGAGCCAGGATGAGAGGGAGGCACTGCCCCCTAAGGGCTGCCGCTGGGTGCAGGGGACAGGGCCGAGGGGCGGAGTTGTCAGGCTGCAGCCCTAGTGTGGGGATCTGCTTTCCTGCTAGAGACACCTGCAGTCTGGGAAAGCTGCCCCGGAGCACGGCGATCTGAGCGTCCATGGGCTTCGGTGTCAGGGCCGAGCCTGGCTTTCCGATGAGAGTGGCTGGCGGCCATGTGGCCTGGCACACCTTCATGCCAGACGTCAGCACCCAGCCCGCCCCGCCCCTTGGTGCCCGTCATTGCGCGCAGTCACCTTCCCAATCAGAAAGGCCCAGCTGGTTCTGGAGGGACATGAGAGAGACCCACATAACAGTGGGATTTTAGTATAACAGACTGAGAATTGGACTTCATGCTCTGAAGGAACGGTGTCAGGGCCAGGCCGTTGGGCTGTGCTGGTGGTGGAGGCTGAGAGAGAAGTGGGAGTGGGGTGAAAGACACTGCTGAGCACTGTGGGACACGTGTTTCTCTGGGCACAGCCAGGAGGGAGATCTCAGGCCAGTGGGTCAGCAGGGAACCCAAGGACGCCCTCACCCCTGGAAAACAGATGGGGACCTAGAAGTTTGTGACTTTCCTAGTCTGCATTTTGGATGCCCCATGGGGCTGTATGAGCCCAGCAGCACAGTGGAGGCCTGATTTACATGTCAGGGTGAGAGTCAGGGGAGCTGGAGCAGTGGCACCAGGTAACGTCAAACAAGGGCCCTGCAAACATGCCTTGAAACCAACACTGCTAGTCTTACCGCGGCCAAAATGCGGCCACCATGCAGCCTTTTGGTCATTACTGACTCCTTATAATTTGTAAGCATTTCCCTAGGAGCCATGAAGGAGTCTGCAGCCTCTTCTGCCTGTGCCTTTTTGGCCATGTAAGATGAAGTCGTCTCTGCCAGCGTGGGACAGCCCCAGGGAAAAGCCAGCAGGAGAGGGAGGTGAGCAGGAGGTCCCCAGAGGGACGAGGCCGCCCTGGTGCCATGGGGCGAAGTGCTCCCTGGGCCCCGGCAGCGGTTGGTGTGTGCAGAATCCAGCGGGGTTCATTTTCAAAGCTCAGCAAAGGGATCACAGAGACCAAACAGCCAAAAGATGGCACTGGCGTGGGTGGAGCCCCGGAGTGTCCACCTGCTCGCCTCTGCCTGTCCCAGCTGCGTCACCAAGGGCCTGAGTGCTCCCACTTGCCATCTGGCCCCTTCTGCCTTACCCCTCCCCTCTGCTGTCATACCCTGGGGACATTTGCATTTTCTCAGTGACCACACACAAGCTTGGTGTCCAGCACTCAGAGCTGCTGGGGTGTAGATCCAGCCACACGGGTGTCACAGCCTGCGACCTCGCCCCAGAGCGTTGTGACAGGTCTCTGCCACTCTCTTGCCTCCACCCTGAGCATGAGCATGGGGTGTGCCTGGTGAGAATGGCTTTCTGCCAGCAGTGGGGACAGAGATGGAGCCACACACACCCAGGAACTCGGCGGCAGGGACGGTCCCCAGTCTCCCCGTGTCCTTGTCCTTGCAGTCCTTCAGCAGCTCCCGCCAGCAGCCCTGGATCTGCTTCCGCAGCCGGCTCTCGATGGGCTCGCAGTTCTGCAGTGGTGGGGTGCCCGCCGGGGTCTGCAGGAGGGCAGAGAGGACCCTTCACTTGAGGTGCCATCTGGAAGCGGGGCTTGGGGTGTGCAGGGCTACGGCCCGTGTTGGCTCAGAGGTAGGAGGGAAACTGGGGCAGAGATGTGCTCTTGCGATTTAGCTGCTGCGTGCCTCAGTGGGATCGGAATAAATACGTAGCCACGGGCCACGGTCGAAGCGTGTCAGTGGAGTGGGTGGTGCATGTGCATTGTGCGTGTGTGTGTGTGCTGCGTGTGAAGTGACATAGTTTTCACTTGAGGAAAGGGCTTATCAAAGAAAGTGATTTTCTCACCCTCTGCACTTTGAGGCCCCCAGTCCTGTAAAAACAATGCCCATTATTTTGAAATTATATGGACCTGGGACAAGGCTGTTCTCTGTTTTCTATTTCAAAGGAGCTGTTCTAATCGAGTCCAGACCTGCCCCTGGGGCTGCTCAACATGGGGCATTCAATACGGTACTGAGCCGGCCCAGCGGACCTCAGGGCTGTGCCTGAGACCACCCACCTGGGCCTGGGCACAGCCACACCCTTGCTTCAGCTGCCCATGCCAGGTGCCTCTGATCCTCCCCACAGCCTGTGCCTCTCCATCGGGAGCTCTCTCGGCCCTGTCCTGAAGACACATCCCAGTGGGGCCCTCCTCAGCTGCGTGCCACCACGCGATGCCTGACTCACTGCTTCTGGCCCAGGCGTGCCCACCCTCCTCTCTGCTCCTCCTCACTGTCCAGTGTTGTCTCCAGAATCCCTCTACTGCCCAGAAATCTGCAGAGGCTCTGTACCTCTGGGAACCCAGGCCAGGCCCCTCTGGTCAGTGTGCAGCACCCTCACATGTCTCCCTCGCATGAGTGCTGGAGCTCAGAAGCGTAAGTGGCCCTCAGAGCTGAAGCTGAGGTCTCTGGCTCCTTCCTAGCCTCTCCCGCTGCCTGGCTGGTGGTACCTTGGTGGCCAAGGCCAGCAGGATCAGGCGGGTCTTGCTCGAGTCTTGCCTCTGGCCCTGACTCCCCACCCAAGTGAAGACTGTCGTGGCCGTCCTGTGCTGGCTGGATCCTCCCCATAAGCTCTTGATCCAGCATCAGCCACAGCGACAGATTCCATCTGCAACCTGCTGCCCCTCTGCCTCGGGTTCCAGGGATCAGAGCATGGACCCTGTGGGTGCTCCTGACCCCCTCATTCTGCTTTTGGACTGACTGATGACCCACCCACCCTGTCCTGTGATAGCTGAGCCACCCCCAGGCCCCTTGCTGTGGACCCTGCAGGAGCCTCGTCGTGTGGCAGTCATTATGCACTGCATGAATGCCACCACAGGTGTGTCCAGTCTCTGAGTCTGTGCTCAGGGACGCCTTCCCGTCAGCCTTCCCTGGATGCATTGCCTGTGTGCAGATGGAGAAAGCCTGCGCCCATCTGGGCAGCTTCTTCCTCATCAGGGGAGCCCTCTGCTCTTTGCCCTCCCATTCTTACACCCCTCCTTCTGGGGAAGCAGCCACTGAGGTCCTAGTGATTTTTCTGTGCCCAGGCGCAGGTTTGTGGTTCTGCTGTGAGGTCTTATGGGGCACTTGTCATGGTGCGCACTCACGCAGGGGTGACTCCGTGACTTCAGCCCTGCCCTCAAGTCCCCTGTGGGCGAGAAGCCAGCAGGCCCAGTTTCCTCTGAGACCTCGGCGACGCTGCTTCCTTTCTGGGCCTGGGTCGAGTCTCCTGTGGCCGGTGGCGTGGCTGTCTGCTCCGCGCTGAACCTGTTCAGGAACTCCTGGTATTTCAGCCTCCCCTTGGTGCTGACGGGCATCTCACTCCAGAGCCTGTCAAACTGGAGGAAGCGGAGAGTGAGCCCCAGGGTCAGCATGGGCCCGGCGGAGCCTGGAGTCCCAGCTGCGCTGTGGGGTCAGGGCTGGCCATACAGGCAGGGGCCAAGCCATGGACAATGAAAACCAGAGAAAAGGGGAAGAAAGCCACTTGGCCTCGGCTTGGTGGGAGCCTCTGGAAGCCTGGAAGAGCCATGACAAGAGGGTTATTGATGGGTTCTGCAGGACATTTTTTAATTGAATTGGGCCCGTAGTGGGCCATTTAAGGCCATTAAATCTTGTGGTTAGTCACAGTGATTGAGCCACAGTGTATGAAAACATTTTAGGGAAAATGCAAATCCAAGTCTGGCCGCCCCAGTCCCCGAGCCGTCCATCCCGCTCGTTTCTCTTCCTTGCCCTACACCGACTGCTGCAAGGGCCCACCAGGTGCCGCTGCCCCAGCCCCGAATGTCCATCCACCAAGTATTTCACCGTCGGGGCCAAGAATGTCTTCACGCGGAATGAAAAGGGAGTGTTTAGAAGTCCAGAGAGAAGCTTACGGCTTCGTGTGGCGTCGCTCTCGACACTGTAGACCGTATCAGGACTGACAGGGGACTCAGAGAGCACAGGGCATCCTCGGGGTGCCTCTTAGTGTGCCGAGGGCTTTTGGGGAGCCAGGAAGCGTGGCACTGGCTTCCAGTCTGATTTTGTGTCCAGCCCTAGAGGCCTGCGGAGCCCCAGCTTCCCACGGCTGAGGGAGAAGCAGCAGAGGAGAGGGGAGATGGGGTGCAGCTGCCTTCTCCCTTTCTGTCCCACCCCCGGCCCCCCAGGCCGAGGCTACTCCTTGAGTTTACTCGTGGGTCTGCACTGAGCTTTCCCAAAAGCAAATTATAAGTGACACCCTGAGTCGTGTGGATGTGAAGGCCCTGAGTCCCTTCCGGCCCCCACACTGGCCTGGAGCTGCCCATTGCTGCCTGTAGATCCCCGGACAGATGACCCCGGCTGGGGGATGTACAGGTGGCAGCTGGTGTGACTCAGAATCCCGGGCTAGGTAACGATACCATGCCCAGAGTCACAGCCTCAATACCAAAACGTCCCCTCAGGGCGCTGCTGAGCGGTGCTTTCCTCCTCTCAGGCCCTGGCAGCTCAGACCGCCAGGACCCAGAGAGCCAGAGAGCCAGAATCTGTCCACTGAGGTCACTGCATGCTGCTGGAGTCACGTCTTGGAGCTGTGTGACCCGGAGTCTCCACCCCCACCACAGGGCACAGGAGTCTCCGCAGCTCCAGCGGAGCCTGACCCTCCCCTCTAAGGAGAGCCTGGGCTCTAGCTGCAGGTGCTCTTCTCATAGTTCTGTCTCCCCTCCTCTTTTTTTTTTTTCTTTTTCTTTTTCTGTTCTTCTCTACTCTTTTTTTTTTTTTTTTTTGGTCTTTTTGAGACAGGGTTTCACTATGAAGTTCAGGCTGGCCTTAAGCTTACTTAGAGCTCAGGCTGGTCTTGAACTCACAACAATCTTCCTGCCTCAGCCTTCCGAGTGCTGGGATTACAGGCATGTGCCCCCACTCCCAGCTTGTTCTCCTCTACTCTTCTCCTCCTTTTCTTCTTTTTTTTTCTTCCCCTCCACCTTCTCCTTCCCCTCCCTTTTCCTTTTCCTACTCCTCTCCCCCAGGACAAGCCTTCCCACCTCTGCCCTGCATTTGAGTCTCTTCTGGCTTCTCCCTTTCTCCCCGCCTCTCAGTGCTTCTGGCAAAGGCCGAGTTGCTGGGGTTGTGTGGTGGATCCCTCCTGACCCTCGGCTTCTCGGTTCCTGACCTCGTCAAGGCCTCCCACAGGGCTACACCTGGACGCCACCAGCACCCCTGTCCCTGAAGCCTCAGCTGTGGACGTTCCACTCTCTGGCCACCCCCGCTGGGCTCTGCCACCACCTCAGACCATCTGTACCCTGCTGTCTCCCTGACTCCTGTCTCTATTCTGGGTCCTCACTCCTTTCTAATGCAGCTGAGAGCCCACATGATGCCCCTCCCTGCCCTGAGCTCACCTGGGAACCTTGTCATTACACACAGTTGCAATGGGAGAGTAGACAGCGTCCCTCAGGATTTCCTTGGGTTAAATTCAACCACGCGCTGTCCCGTGATTAAATGGAAACCACTGAACACAGGCAGAAGCCATCACTGGGAACGTGAGTTGGCCGAAACAAGCTGATAGCTTTCGACTTCAGATATCAGAGTTATTAGATAATACAGATGATTGTATGTAATATAAAGCGGCTCTCGAGCTCTGGTGCACTGGAATAGCCTGAGAGCCTGCTGGCCCCTTCCCGAAGTTCTGATGTCATGGATGTGTCTTATACAACATCAGTGCAAGCTATGGGGGAATACTACAGTTTAAACTGTTAAAAGGAAATTGCTATCAGGAATATTTCCTTTAAAATATGGCAAAACAGCCAAGCATGGTGGCCCATGACTGTAGCCCTGAGCCACGGCTTGTGTTTTGTTATCTCCCCAAACCCACTTGCAGTCATGGGGCGGCTTCGGGAGTTTGTGATGGATTCTTGAACCAATGCTGGAACTGCAGGTGTGAGTGCTACACCTTGGGCTTGGATGGGCAATTTGCATTACAATGAGAGGAGGGGAGCCAGGCTAGCTGGCTGCCTGAGCTGTGGCTTCTCCCTTTTCGCTCTTGCTCTTTGCTGCTGCCATGAACGGATGCTCTGTGCCATGTGCCACCCTGCCTTGCAGCCAGCTGAATATAGACTGAAACTTCCAGTAACTGTGAGCTTCCTTCATACTGTGTTGGGAAACCCCAGCACCAGGAGTCTGAGGCAGGAGGATTTCTGTCTGTCCTGTCCTGTCCTGTCCTGCCTTCCCCTCCCTTCCCCTTCCCCTCCCTCCCCTGCCCTCTCCTCCCTTCCCTCCTCTCCTGTCCCCTCCTCTCCTCTTCTTCCTCTCCCCACCCTCCCCCTTTCCTTCTTCCTCTCTTTCATGAGAGATATACAAATATATATGTTTAAAGATCTACCATCAGCAGATCATGAACAAAAGCTTACTTCATGAAGAAAATGATCCCAGAAGACAGGGTTATGATGTAAGTAGTAAAGGATGGGACCCTAAATAAACACTAACTTTATAAAGCAAACCAGCCTACTTTTTAGTTTATATAGAAAAGTGTTAAGATGTGTCTAAAATATTACAAAATAGTAATGTGAAACCCAAGAAAATTAGAATCACAATAGTTTCATCTCCTCAGGTGCCAGAGGGCAAAGGGGATGCCTTAGACTTTGGGCTCTGTTTTATAATGCTTAGTACAAATTCAGGGGCAATGGCCACTTGCTAGTCAGAAGAACAAAGTAAGATATATAACACAGAACTCAGAAGATTAGAATGACAATGTTTTATAAGCTCCATTCAAAAGAAGAAAGGCTGTAAACAAAGTAAAACATGAGTGTTAAGAAAGTACACTATGAGATAATAGAAATACATTGAGAATCACAGTAAATATGAGTGGACTAGATAAACATCCATATAAATGAAGAGCAGAGATTGTTTGCTTGGAGTTTTAAAAATGATCGACTGATAGGCTGTTAATATCCATTTACAAAAAACAGGCCTCAGAAGGGTCAAAGGTTTAAAAAGAATTAGAGATAGGCAAGCAGACACCAAACCATAGTTCTAAATTTGTAGATATTTAATTTGAAAGCCCTACAAGAAATTGACACATCTAGCATTCCAGCTAGAAATTTCAATGTATCTCTTAGTGAAAACATCAAAACCTTCAGAAGGGCACCCACATTAACATCCTCATGACCTGGGAGAGGCGGGCGAGGATTCCTTCACTAGAGCATGTAGGATGTTGAAGTGCTGTTTTCATCGGGGCATGCCCAGGCTCTTGAGTGAAACCCAAAGGCATCTTTAAAAAAAACCCCACAATGGATCCCTTTTTCTTTTTTTTAATGTATTTGGTTGTCACAGGGTCTCTGTGTAGACAGCTTGGACTCATGGTGGTCCTCTGGTTTTCAGCCTCCCCAGTACTGGGGTAACAGGCATGCACCACTATGCCCGGACACTGTGGCTGGCTCAGCCTGCCCTCAGGGTGGGCCTGACCTGGCATGTGGTGCCGGGATCGAACTGCAGTGCCATGCTTGCCTGAGCTTGCCTAGGCAGGTGTGTTCGCCCACTAAGCTATCTTGCTGGCCCCCAAAGTCTTCTTTCCAGGATTCCGTCTTGCATGGGCTCTGGGCTCAGGCTTCCCTCCCCACCCCTTGTCCTCTGCAGTCCTGGCTTTCAACTTTGTGCTCTGAACCTATTGGATCCCCTTGATACCACGTCGCTTTGCCAAGGGTCCTCAGCTGGCTTCCAGCTATCCCTGCCTGATTACCAGTCTTCACTCCCTGGTCCCCTGCTCCAAGAGCACACGGCCACCTGTCCAGAACAGCAGACTCCCAGCTCCTGATCTTTTCCACCTCACCTGCCCATTGCTGTCAGTTTTGCCTCAAGAGCCTCACTTCTAAGAAACCACATATTCTGGTTTCTTCATTGTCTGCGAACCCCCAGGAAGGTAAATCCCAAGAGGGCAGGTGCTGCTTTCTTGTGCACACCACTAGCTGCACACTCTGCTCCTGCGAAGGGTGTCCCCTGTGCCATGCCATTCTCCCCTGCCTCCATGGACTTCTTGTCCTCAGGAGAGCACCCACCCTCCCCCAGGCCAGGCCCTTGCCCTGCCCGTTTGCAGCCACAGCCCCCACAAGTCAAGGCAGATGCTCGTGGGTCACAGGGGCGTGGCCTGCAAGGCCGAATCTCTCTCCCTGGTTCTCTCTTCCCTGTCTGTTTCCTGGCAGCCATGAGGTAAGCAGCTCCATCCACCAGCCCCTCGCCCTACTCCTTGCCTTGGCTTCAGATAACAGTGGACTGAAAATGTGATCCAAAATAAACTTCCTGAAAGCCTAGGCCCTGGGTGTTGTGTCTCTGTGAGAAGTAGCTAAAACACAGGGGCTTCAATGAGTGCATTCTTCCCGGAAGTGAGGTCTGAAACTCTGGAGTCAAATGGACATGTTTCTACCTGGATCTGCAGGCAGAACCCTGTGCTGGGCCTGAGCAGCATCCAGAGGAAGGAAGGGGCACTGCTCTGTATTTTACCTCCTTTTGTCTGAACTACTCTCTGGGAAGGGGTGTGGTTCTATCAGAGGACAGGAGCGGCTGGTAGCAGAGCATTTCCTTGGGTGAAGGGAGCAGAGGCTCTCTGTTGGCTGATCAACATTGAGCTGTGTGTGTGTGCGCGCGTGCGTGCGCATGTGTGTGCACATGGGCACATGTGTGGAGAGGTCTGGACATCCCACAGCGACAGTGGGACCCTGCCCACCACGGGTACTTGTTGAACACCTTCTCTGTGCCAGGCACAGTTACATATGTGATGCTGGGTGTGGAGCAAAGCAATGGCTGGAAGCCAGTAAGGACAGGCCCCTGCTCCTTAGGAGCTCTCCTCTCACAGTGGGGGCTGCAGGGCAAACCCTTGGGACACCCTGCACCTTGGGAGCCCATGGTGGCTGAGGAGGACAAGGCAGCATGTGGCCAGGGCCTCTGAGCTGTAGTGGCCCCTCTCGGTCCTGGCTTTCTACATGCCAAAAACTAAAACTTGACCCAGCTCTATTTCCATGCACTAAGCTAAAGTCAAAATGGATTAAAGATATAAACATTAAAACAGAAACACTCAATCTCCTGGAAGAGAAAGTAGGAGGAACTCTTAAAGACATAGGGGTAGGTAAAGAGTTCGTGAACAAACATATATTTGCACGGGAAACACTTGAAAGAATCAACAACTGGAATCAACTCTTCTTGAGGAGTTTCTGCACATCAAAAGAAATTGTCAACAAAGTGAAAAGACAACCCACAAATTTTGAAAAAATCCTAACTAATAAGCAATCAGACAGAGGTCTGCTGTCTAGAATATATAAAGAACTAAGATATAACAGGAACCTCAAATTTAAAGACCCAATTTAGAAATGGGCATCTGAGATGAATGCACACTTCTCAGAGGATGAAATTAAAGAAGCAAATAAATATATGAAAAAATGCTCCACATCGCTAGCCATCCATGAAATGCAAATAAAAACAACACTGAGATACCATCTCACTCCAGAAAGAATGGCTATCATAAGGAAATCAACCAACAACAAATGTTGGAGAGGGTGTGGGGAAAAGGGAACACTTCTCTCCACTGCTGGTGGGAATGTAGACTGGTACAACCATTATGGAGGTCAGTGTGGAGACTCCTCAAAAGAGTAGGACTGGAAATCCCATTCAAACTGGCTATCCCCATACTGGGAATTTTTCCAGAGGAACTGAAAACATTGTATCATAGTGATATATGTGTACCTATGTTTACAGCAACACAATTTGTGATAGCAAAATCTTGGAAACAACCAAGATGTCCATCACATGAGGCATGGTTGAAAAAGATGTGGTATTTCTATATAATGGAGTATTACTCAGCTATAAAGAATGATAAACTTGAAGCATTTATATTGAAGTGGATGCCACTTGACATATACTCATAAGTGAAATAAACCAGACACACGTGTGCAAATATCATATAGTCTCCCTAGTATAAGACGACAAAAGAATAAATACATATAGAAATGTGCAACAACAACTAAAGACAATTCACTCAGATAGTTAGGGCAAACTGAATGGCATATGCTGCAGGATACTAATCAGCTTTTCTTTTGGATGGTTAACAACCTAAGTTCACAGATCAAAGTTGGAGAAATAGAAGAGCTGCAAGGCCAGCCAACATTTTGGCCCTAGCCTTTCAAGGTCAGCGAAGACTCAAGACACAGGAGAAGCTGTACTATAACATCATGAAACTCAGTTGAGCTCCAAATTTTCTGAACAAGGAGATTATGTTGCCACAGAGCAAAGAGATTAATGATGTATAGTGTGCCTGGAGAGAGTCACATGGAGAGAAAACTTTCTCTCAGGCTCTCACAGAGAGCAAACTGGTCAAGCATTGGCTGTGACTCATCCACATGGATGACACAGACAAAGGATCTACAGAGTAAGGTTCAGGATTACAAGATAAACCCTGAGGGGACTTCACTGACCTCATCAGAAACAAAAGCTACATCTTTTGGTTTATAGGTCTTGCTCTATCTCGTTCTTAACCATCCAGCAGCAAAATGTAAAAATGAGGTATATAATGTGGGGCCATAATAATAAGTTGAGCTGTAAATGACTAAAGTCAACAACTTCTTCAGATAACTCCCTATTCTTGTGAAATGCTGCACTGTGTTGGATTGTGTCACCAAGTTCAGGCACCTAAATTGGTTTAATGACAATGGAGTGCCCATCTTTGACAGGTCTAGACAAAAAAGAAGGGGAGGATACAAAAGAAGAACCATGATGTGTGTGTATAAACAGTACAGTTAGGATAAATATACCGTGCTTCTGCATAATTCTATGAGAAGCAAGGTTTGCGTTAATACTGGTTGGGCAAGATATTATGTTGGCTTCTAGTACTATGGTCAACCACTAGGAAAAAACAAGGTAGAAAGTATTAATTATTGAGTCTGTGATATAATTCAGGTATAAAAAATAAGTAAACAGCTACACTCTCTTAATTCACTGATAAGAGACATCTGCTATAATAATGTCTGTAAGTATAATATCATGTATGCACCTTGTATGATACCAAAACATCATGAAAACAGTTTGCAATGCATTAATTTATTGAATCTGTCCTGTTAATTTGTCTTGAAACTGTCTCATTGGTACTTGCACTTCAATAAATAAACAAATAAATAAATAAATAAAAAGAGATAGAGGGGAAGCTGCTCTGTGATGAGCAGAGAGCCCCAGGAGGTGACAGCTCGTGTCCAGCATCCCTGGATGTCAGGAGCCGCAGGAAGCTAGGAAATTGATCAAATGTGTGTAGGTGGGACGGGGCCTCAGTGTCTAAAGCAAACAAGCTGTCTCACTCCTGAGATAAACATTTTGTCTGGTTAAGGTTGGCTCTTAGTCGCTAGGCAACCTTGGATCATGTGTTCCAAACTTTGCAAAAGTGTAAATAAACAACTGTTTATTTGTGCATTGAGTTAGCCTTGCCCCTCAGGCAGACCGGCGACCACCTAGCCCAGCTTTTGCCTTCTTGACTCTCTTTCTCATTCCTGCTGCCATGTCTCCCTGGGTACCGTTCACAGTGAGACCGATGGATCCCTACACTGGGGGATCCCTGGGGCAGGCAGGTCCCCAGTGTGCTCAGAGCAGCAGCCCCAGGAGCAGCAAGAGTGAGCATGAAGGCCCACGTTGTCTTCTGGGGTGTGTGAGGCCCTGGCCGCCCTCTTTGGCTCACACAGGCACCAGATGATGGGGAGGGAAAGAAGAGTGGGGCTAAATTTAATTCCATTTTCAAAGCGAAAGGGACACTTTTTTGCAATCTAATTGAAATGGTGCGATTCACGCCTGTCGCCTAACAGAAGGCTCCTGAGAGTAACAGCAAAAAACGAAACAAAGCTGGGCAGAGCACTGCACACTCCTAGTCCTAGCTCCTGGGAGGCTGAGGCAGGAGGTAGCGAGTTAGAGGCCAGCCTGGGCTACATAGTGAAGACCTATCTTAAAACAAAAAGAGAAGAAAATAAGATAAATAGAAGCTTGAGAACTGTTTAAAGTGGAGAACACATCGTGTGTGATGGGGGACACGGGCCAGGATGCCCTGACATTAGCTGGAACAGAAACCAAGAAGCCCCCGATTTACCTGTTTGTCGGTCAGGATCTGCAGATGTTGGGTGCAGATGGCCCTGAACTCGTCTCTGGAGACCGTGTTGGTTTTGTTGGTGTCGAAGTTCTCAAACTCCTGGGTGAAGGCGTGGTGGTGGGAGCCCACGGCTTTGTGGAGACGCGCCAGCAGCTCCCTGTTGGCCACCTCTCTGGGAGACGCAGAGGGCAGGATTCTGGGCATTTTCTCAGCCCACTCATCAGCTGTCTGCACGAAAGGGAATGGGAAGTGGTGCAGTGAGTCAGGGGTGCACAGCTCTCAGCTGCAGGCTCTGCAGCTAGGGCACTGCCCCGGGAGGCAGAGGGCCAGAGAAGCCAGAGGCAAGAGCACACAGATGCGGGCCTGGGACAGCGCCCCTCGCAGGCCAGACTTGGCTGCACAGAAGCCTAGGTGGCCCAGGAGGGGTCTGCGTGACCCTGAGCCCTTAGCCTGTACCGTCCTTTGGTGCATTTGGCAAACACAGTGCTTGCCTGCTGTGTACGGCCAGGGATCTGTGGGCTGTGCTTTCATTTCAGGATGTGAGTTTCATTGATTTGCTCACAATGACTGGGTTTGAAAGATGGTTTTGATGGCTGGCAGGACACTGCATAGCAGCCCTGTTGGCTAAGTGCCCCTGAGGCCAGAAATGGAGACCCATGGGGATTTATTCTGCCTAGTTCCCTGGACTAGGGCTCTGCAACTCCTGGCCAGAGGCAGGCTTTGGAGGTGCTGTCCATGGTGCTGGGAAGCTGGAGGCAGGACAAGGTATCCAGATCTGGGGACCTCCTGGGGAAAGGTCTCCAGAGAAGAAAAGTAGCAGAAGGATCCTTTGGGTGGCCCAGGGAGCAGGGGAACTGCACCCTACCTCAGTGTCGGTGCCAATCAATATGCTGGGCAGACAGGGCTGGGAGTGCAAGCAAGGGAGAGTCTCTCAGTGAGTATCTGCAGAGGGACCGCGACAATGGCCAGGGTCAATCAGGAAGGAGTGCTGGGGAAACTGCACTTGGGAGGCTGGAACCCCTGGGATGGAACTGGACTAGGCAGCTGGGACCTTCTGGTGGGGCCAAAGAGGCGGCCCGACATGCACATGCATGGAGAGGCCACAGAGCCTGCATGGGCTCCAGCGACAGGTGGACTCCTGACCTGCAAAGAAGGTGCAGGGTGCAGGGATGGAGGGGGGGCCTGGCCTGACAGCCCAGGGGTGACAGTGCAGGAAAGCTGTCCCTGCCCTTGGACATATGCTGAGCTACAATCAGTTTCCCTTATTTGTGTCTGTTATCTTTGACAGCAATGCTTCCCTGGGCCATCACTGTCCTGGGAACTTCAACAGATTACTATATGGAAAGCCCTCACCTAGGATTCAAACTTGGCTATGTTATCTCAAGCAATTCCACAGGAGTGCTGTATTATAGGTTACTATCTTGTAGAACAGAGGAATCTGCATAATGTACAAAGTGTTTTGTACTTGATGAGATGGCATCAAACACAAGAGGCTGCTGGGAATATCCTCAGAACCTGGAACACACTCACTTCCACTCAAACCAAAGCCCTCAACCACCTACAGGTTAGTAGCACCTTTTAAATATGCCCATGTGGAGCCATTTGGAAAGCAAATGGATGCTTTCTTCTCTCATTTTATAAAATAAAAGTGGTATTACTGATGCATTTATAGGTTTTTAGAATTTTAAATTGAAAAGGCACTTCCCAAGGCTAAGCAGTACCCAGAAACCAGAGGGTTAGCAAGCCTGGCCCTAGGTTAGCACCACTAGGAAGAACATAGGGGGGTGGGGAGCATGAGGAGACGGAGCCATGGGCCTGAGTCTAGACTCCACCCTGGCTGGCTAGGTGGCCCTGCCAGACACTGCCGACCCAGGACTTGCCTCAGTTTACTCCTCTGTCCAGGAAGGGCCGACCTGGTGTGACACGTGTAGCCACACTTTTGGAAGTGTTGCAGTCAAGCACTATGATTCTAACAACAGACCCTGGAGACTTTTTTTTTTTTTTAACAAAGTAATATTTAGAGCTTTAGGTTAATGTGCTTTAAACTCTGAGGCAAAGGAAGCATATTTTTAGGAAAATATAGAGTTCTAAATTTAACTGAAATAGTAGAAAAGCCTGAAGAGACAAGCAACCACAGAAGTGGGAAAGCTGTTAGAAGACCTGCCGCCTGCCACTAAAAGGTGTCAAGCCTAGACAGTTTGTACAGGTAAGCAGCCTCAAG
This sequence comes from Ctenomys sociabilis, assembly GCA_004027165.1. Taxonomy (NCBI): domain Eukaryota; kingdom Metazoa; phylum Chordata; class Mammalia; order Rodentia; family Ctenomyidae; genus Ctenomys; species Ctenomys sociabilis. The sequence goes on from PVKA01000742.1 coordinate 24,983, forward strand.
CCTGCAGGGAATAGATTTTTACAGTAAGTCGAATTACCCCAGCACTTTGAAAGAGATGTGAAGGATGCAATCATTGTGCAATTATCGCACTACCAAACCACGCTAAAGAAAATATAAACGTATCTATAGTTTATGGCGATTAGTGGGGAAAAATGTAAAATAAAATATTAAAAATATCCAGCATCATATTAACAATGGCTCCCTAGGACGAACTAGGGCCTATTTCCAAAGGACTGGAGGGAAGCTGGAAGTATAAGTTAGAAGCTATATTGTCGGCGGGAATGTGAAGTCAGCGCTGTGCAAGGCAGCGTGGAGGGCCTCGCAAAACGAAAACAAGGAATTCCATTTGACCCTCCCCTCCCTGTGCCCTTTTCAGTATCTTCTAAGAGTTAGAAACATTCCGCAGCGGTGTATGTGTGCTCAGGTCTATTGCGTCACAACTCACAACAGTTAAATCTGGCAGTCAGCCTGTGTGTCCATCAGCAGATAAATGGATAAGGACAGCGTGGTGCTCATGTGCAGTGCAGTGCCACTCTGCCGTCAGGGAGGGCGAGCCAGGTGTTTGCAGAGCACTGGATGCGCAGGAGGCGGCAATGCCAGGTGAAGCAAGCCAGACACACAAGTTTGGACGTCGTTTGGTTGTCCTTACATGAAAATTTAATAGGAAAGAGGAGAGAGAGAAAGAGACCAGAACCACCACCTATGTTGTAAGTATGCGTCTGTCGTAGGCCCCTTGCGCGGCTCCAATAGTATGTGAGAGCTCGGGACGCAGGATGTACATCTCCTTGGATATGGTAAGGTCTTTACTGTTGTCACGAGAATGGGCTGTTTTGAAAGGAAAAAAAAAGTAAATTCCCCAAATAGGAAAATCTATGAAGATAGAGGGGAGCTCGGCAGGGGGAAGGGCAGGGAGGCCATGGTTCGTAGGGAATGTAGGAAGTGTTTTGGTCTGGGACTGCACAAGTGCCCTAGGTATAACTGTGGTTGTGGTTGTACAGCTCTGTCCATGGCTACATTCTGTGGAATCTTCCCTTTTAAGTTTGTCAATTGTGTGGTGTACAGATTTTTGGTTTGATAAAGTGGCTTCATTTTTAAAAGAACAGTGAATTAATAAATGTACACTTTTTAAAATGTTAGAAGTCAAATTGTGCAGAAATACACAGTCACTTTATTGATGAAAGCACTGAGTACTCTGGGTTGAAAACCACACAAAACGTGCAAAGCCCACGGCGAGAAAGTCCTCCGGAGCCCAAGATGAGACTGGGTAACCAGAGAGCATTGTGACACTCCCAGATAGAAAGCCTAACTGCAAAGCCGGAACTTTCTCAAGTTGTGATAGAATTAAAATTCTAATAAAGATCCCAGTAGATGTTTGAGGAGTTCGTTAGACATAGTGATATCAATACTGACATTGAAAAATAGGTGAAAGTTGCTGTGAAATTTTGAGTAAAGGAAAGCAAGAAAGTTTTCAAGGCACAAGATCGAACCTCAATCTGATCGGAGTGGAGGGCCAGGATCGGATGTGTCTGGGCGGCGGCGAGAAGAGTCCCTGTGGCGTGACCCAGGAGGCCCACTGGTACAGTGCCACAAAGCACTTCAGAAGGTTAGGGCAGCCTCAGAGCTAAGGGTGGCCAGGGTGGCTTCCTAAGCGGCTCGGAGCACCCGAGTTCTGTGGAGGAAAATCCTTCCTTTCTGCATACCAAACGTGGCCCCTGTGGTCCGCATCTCTGCACACAGAGACTGCGCTTCCAGGTGCCGAGGCCTGCGCAGCTTCTGCTGCCCACCCACACCTTCAACCCCAGGGCTCTGGGCTGGCGCTGCCCTCTCTTGTGTGCACCCCTGCAATGCATCCCCTCACAATGGCCCCTCCCTCCCTGGCTCTCTCTGACCCCCTCTCTGACCCTCACTCACTGCAGGCTTCCTTCAGTTGCTGTCAACACAGCAGCCCAGTCGGGCCCCAGGGGGTACTTACTGTCCTCGTGCCCACCCCAGGGTACGCAGAAGGTTTCTGAGCCCTGCTCCACACCCTTACCCCTTTGCTCTGCTGGTTTGCTGTTCACTTCTTGTCTTTCTCATCCTAAGCAAACTTCCCCGAGGCAGAGGCTCTGCACTGCTTCCTGCTGAGTCCCCAAGGACCTAGAGCAGAAGCAGGGGCATAGTGCGGTCTGGTGCTTGAACAAAGAAAGAAAGAGTGAGGTATTTGCCCAATGACCACGGAACAGAGAAGACACAGGCTGCGAGGGACAGGGCATGTTGCTGTCCTCTGCTGTGGGCAGTAGCCCTGGGGCTTGTGTTGGTCAGTGTGCAAAGAAATGGAAGCAACAAGCTTCCACTTTAGCAAATGGCAAACTTGGATAATATCCATAAGAATAGCAATCTGGTGCCACACAGGTTCCTAGGCTTTTACTTAGCGCTCCTCCTCTTTCGGTGCTGTCTTTAAGGACATCCAGGAAAGCTCATGGGACTGGGATCATGGCAAGAGTGTTGTGGTGGCCCACACCTGCGACCCCAGCCGTCTGGAGGCAGAGGCAGGAGGATCACTGTGAACCGAAGGGCAGCCTGGGCTGTATGGCAAGATCCTGTCTCAAACTCGCCCTCCCCACCAAAGAAGAAACCCAAAACAGAAATAAAGACTGGATACCAAACATTAGGGGAATGGTTAAATAAATGGTGGTGTTTCCACAAGGTGGATTACAATGCAACTGTTAGAATGTTTGAAGAAATCTCTTAATAATGGGGGAAAATTATTAAGTAGAAAGAGGCCTACTAAATGAGACCTTCACCAAATGATCACGTACACACACACACACACACACACACACACACACACACACACACGCGTGCGCGCACACACACACACACACCAGCATCAGTATGCCCCCGAGTGAAAGGAGGTCTTGGGCCTGGGCAAGGGCACCCTGGAGGCGCTGGCCAATGTGCTCAGGCCCCTGTTCTGCGTGCACGTTGGGGGGCTGGACACAGCTGTCCACGAGGTGGTCAGGCCGCTGCCTGCTGGAGAAACGCTTTCCCCATGTGCAAAGGTAAGGACTCAGGTTCACTAAGGACAATCCCGAGACGGACCACCCCCGTCCGTCACTGTCACCACATCGGTGCACAAGGGCCGGAGCGCCCAGAGGACTTGGCCTCCAGGGGGCGCTGCGCAAGGCCCCGCCGGGCTGCCCCTCTGGACCCTCTCTGAGGCTCCACCACGCTGCTCAGATACTGCCAGCCTCGCTCGGTGCCCAGAGCCACCAGGGAGGAGCAGATGGCTCCTGGTCTGGCGCTTGTGTCTCTCTGGCGCCGCTCACACACTCACTACATCTGAATGGGGGAAATACCGCTTTCTCTAGAACCACAGAAATGCCCTGTTCCTCTGCATCACTTTCCTCAGATGTAAATGACTTCCTTAATTCTGGGCATTGGGTATTTTGTCCCAGCAATGAGAGAAAAGTAGCCAAGATAGTCCATGATGTCAGAATCCCTCTTCCCTCCTCTGACCTGAGACTGCCCCAGGGATGGGGGTCAGAAGAAGGCCACCGGTGGCAGCAATGGAATAAGAACTCATTCAGGGGCCCTCACTTGCACCCCAGCCCTGGAGCTACTGTCCCTTATACACCTGCCATTTCTCCTGTGTGCCAATTCTGAGCAAGGTTTCTCCCTGCTGCCCACTGGCACCCACGGAGGGTCTTCACGCAGTCTTGGAGCTGGGATTCCTCTCTAGTCCCACCTCGAGGCAGCCCTGGCCACAATTACCCTCATGTGGCACTGGCCTTGTGGGTATTCAGGAGCTGGGCCACGGGAGGAAGTGGGACTGGCCATCCAGATCGGGCTGCTCTGAACAAGACAGAGCCTGGCTGAGGGGCACACTGACCAAAAGGGACTATGGGGCCTGGCAGGTGAGGAAGCCCCCCTTAGCCCAGGGTTAGGCCCTGGCTATGTCTTGGGAGGATGCCCTAGTCAAGCCCCGCGGAGCTGAGCCCTGGCACCTCGCAGAGGTGAAGGCCGGGCATGTGCTTGCTGTTTTGTGCCACTGAGGTTCTGCAGCTCTTCATTACAGTTGCAGATTTCTGAGTTGTAGGCAATAAAGGAAGATGAGTTTAGAAGTCAGAGAACAGAAGTAGGTTGCTTGAGAGAGAGAGAGAGAGAGAGAGAGAGAGAGAGAGAGAGAGTGTTACCAGGGATTGAACCCAGGGCCTTGCATTGAGCTACAGCCCCTGTCCTTTTGATTGTTTACTTTGATACAGGGCCTTGCTAAGTTGCCCAGGGGGGCTTGACCTCATGATTCCCCTGCTGCCACCTCTTGAGCAGCTGGGACTGCAGGTGTGCACCGCAGTACTTAGCCACGGATAGCTTTTGGCCACCAGAGTTCCCTGACAATGGGCCCAAGGCAAGGGCACCTGTGACACCTCGGTGGGTGTCCGAGATGGCAGCTGGCTGGCTGACGGCCACAGGTGAAGATGGAGTGGCTTGGCAAGGCCACTCTGTTGTCAGAATAGTAATCGATCTCTCTATTAATTTAATTATGGTGAAGACTATAGTTAGTTGTCCGGCTGTGTGCTTCGTGCAGTAAATTAGTTCTCAGGACTTTAGCACACTATTATATAGTTTTTCCATGATATTTTAAAAAAGAAAAAATCCTGAAACTTCATACAGAATAAGAGCTCAGCAGGTAGCAAAAAAAATTCTAATTGGAAATATTCAGTAAAGAATTCTTTCACTTCTTTTTAAAGAATGGTATAATTGCTTCATTTGATCAAATATTTTGATTAGCGAAGAAATTAATTGTACTGCATCTTCATTTGTATTTACAGTGAATAAATGAAAGCTAAAAATAACAGCAGCAGCAAAACTGCCTGTCAAAAAAAAAAGATAAAATGTTTTAAAGTCCCCACAAAGACATAGAGGAGGTGGCCTGTGATGGCGGCAGGCCTGATCTATCAGGTCCAGAAAGGGGCACTAGAGCGGGGCGTGGTGGATGATCCCCACTTACAGTCCAGCACACTCCGAGAGGCTGGCGCAGGAGGATGGTGAGTTGGAGCCCAGCCTGGGGGAACTTAGTGGCTTCATGAGATTGTCAGAAATTAAGAAATAAAAGGCGCTGGGGACAGAGAATATGTGAAGCCCTGGACTCGACCCCAGAACCAAATATAAAAGGGAGGCGGTGATGCAGGCGGCACATGGAGCCGTGCGCACCCATCAGAGAAGGACCCCTCCCGGATTGCGGACGGGCTGAACTCAAGCCTTCCAGGTGTTCTTTGCAAAGCCCGAAGTCCGCCACTCTGTCAGTGCTTGCTGAGAAGGGGCCCGGCCAGGCAGTGACAGAATGGGGGCTGCAGAAGGTGCCCAGCCCCCCAAGCGCCCGCGGTCCCCGCTGAGGTTGGTCTAGCCCACACTCGCCCCACACCCCAGCCATGCCCAAAGCGCGGTGCCTTCCCAACCTCAGGCCTCACACGTGCTGCTCCTCCTCAGGAGGCCCCGCCCACTCCCACTTGCACCTCCTGCCTCTATGCATGTCTGCACGGGCACAGGCTCTTTCTGCAGCCCCCAGCACACCTCCATCACGTGGTTCAGCGTTCCCAAAGAGTCTGTGCCGGGACCTCTGCAGACGCCGGATCCACCTGTCCTTCACTAGCGCGGAATCACCATCGAACGCAGAGAAATGAAAGGGGAACGTGGAAGCCATGCCTTCCACCTTTAATGATTCACTGAGCTCGGGTGAAGTCACTTGTGAAACTGTTCAAATAAATTCTTTCAGCCAGATCAACTCTACTCTACTGAGTTACCTCATTACTAAGCATTGAACACACACTCATCCAAGTAGGGCAGAATAAAAAATAACAGTTAGTGCACACTGGGCGTTTTCTTCTCCAGGGACTGCAAAACTTTCTCCACAACAACTCACTGAATCTGAGTGACAATCCCAGGAGGCTGACACCCAAACAGCTCTCGTCCTGTAGGAAGGAAGCTGAACGGGGCCCTGGAAATGGTCAGGATTCAGACCCCAGGGTACCATGCCCAGCTCTGGGTGAGGGGGGAGCCTGTGCTTCTCGGTCCTGTTTCCTCCTTGTCAGACAGGAACAGTGATGGTGGCTTCGTTGTCAGGGTATCCGAGGTTTGGCAGGGTCCGTTTGTGGAGAACGCCAAGAACAGCTCGGGGCCAGCTGATGCATGCGTGTCTACCGACCTTCCTTTTGGTGATGACATCTGGCCATTCGTGACACAGGGTGGCAGCGCCTTGGCCAGAAAGATCACAGGGTGGGTAACTTGCTCCCTGCTCTTCACCCCTTAGTACAAGTCATTCAGACTCAGGCTTCGGCACCAGCTGAGAGAGCTCCTCAGTTTGTTCGTGGCCCTGACCTTGGGTGATGTGCTCTCGTTACCCTGTGGAAACAGTGAGCATGCCTGCCTGTCACCACAGCCTGCACCTCAGGGCCCAGCCCGGTTCTGGTGCACATTCTCACTCAGGTTTGCTGAGTGCTGAGTTGGAACCTAACAGGACGTCCAGAGCCAGCGCTGAAGACGCTGTGCTGAGTTATATCCCAGGAGACACCCGGGGTGTCAGGTACTGGTGCCACTCCAATGTGGCTTTGCTCGGCAAGACCGTGCGGGATGGGGATTTCCTGGGTTGGCTCCTGGCTTCCCAGCAAGAATGCAGCTGGCAGGGTCAAGGATGCAATGTGCTTCTGGTGAGAAGTTGATCCAAGAATCACCGCCATGGCTATGGAGAGACCCAGCAGAGGCGGCTGCCTGGACAATGAGTGTCCTGGCCACATGGGGCCCATAGATAGTGTCCCCTGATGCCAAGAACCCAGAAAGAATCCTAGCCTGGCCTTCAGCAAAACGGTGTTTGAAGTCTGGAGAATGCAAGCGCGAGCCATGCGTGCTGACTGCAGAGATGGGGAGACGCTGGCTGGTGCTGGGCATCCGTCTGTAGCCGGGACACAGTAGACAGACCTCTCCAGAAAGTCAAGGTGGCCAGGCCTGGGAAAATTCAGTAGAACAAATCCACAGCTTGACCGGAAACACAGTCAGTGTACTTTCCCCTGGACCTCACTGAACAGATTCCTCACAGCCCAAAACGGCTGTGTTTGAAAGGGGAAAGGGGGCTCTGCAGCGTTCCCCACTGCAGGGGTCAAGCCTGGCAGGGCCACCTTTGTGATTCCTTAGTTGTCAGAAACTAAGCTGCCTTGCTGTGGGCAGCCATCCCTGGGCAGACCCCGGGGGCAGCTGCGAGAGCAGGGTAGATGCCCAGTCCCCAGACCAACTACTATTGCTGGACATGGGACCCTGGGGGGTGTATACTCCTTCCTTCCAGGAGGGGGCTCCCGACGGACCAGGGCAGACTCAGGAAGGGTGTGGGAAGAGCTGTGGCCCTGGTGTAACTGGCTCAGCTTGGGGACCCTCCGCACTGTGCTTGCACAGTCACCGCCAGCAGGCTGTGCCGCCCTGCTGCCAGCCCACCGGGACGAGGTCCTCTCCCCTCCCCCACCCCCAGCAGGCGGTAAGCAGGCCAGCTGCATGGGGCTGTGCTGGGCCAGCACAGACATGGAGGAGGGCTTCTGGGCTGAATCTGCAGACTCTGCTCCTATAGGTGCTGGCTTGCTGACCCCCGTCCCCGAGCAGGAGAGACGGGGACATGCTGTGTCCCTGCGCCACGGTGCCATGCCCACAGGCCCTGCCTGGCGGGGGAGGCTGCTGCTGATACCCCAGGCTGTGACGGCATGTGAGTCACCTTCACTTAGGGGCAAGCGTCCAGGACACACCACACAGTGTGTCCACAGGCCAGCGGCAGTTGGCGTGGTCTCAGCAAGCAAGCATACATGAGGTTCCAGGGGCAAATGCCCTAAATGACAGCCCTGAGCTACAGAGGGGATCTCGCTGTCCTTGCCACTAGGAGCAAGAGCAAGTAACAGTGACGGTGATAGCTTCATAACTTACTTAATTTATTTCCCAAAATCTTAAGAGCCCCCTCCTGAAGAGAAACCTCTTCATTCTTTTTCACTTTCATTAAAAATACATGGACACCATTATATTTACAATAAAAAGAAAGATAAATTAAAGTAACATTACTATAATATGGCTACTAATATAACTACGATGTTCATAAAAGATGCCACACATTTTTGATGTGGTTTATGGCCTCTTTGGTTGAAAACATAATTCTTAAATCCTCTGTTGGAAGGAAAACCATCCTGAGTTATTTAACATTAAGTGAGTGGCTATAAAGATCATATATGTATTATGAACACAGAGTAAAGGAGGTCTCATTGGCTGGCTGCTTGCTACAATGTGACAAAATAATTACCCTGCCTTGAATAAGCATGTGTTTTATTAAAAAAAAATCCCATTATTTCCATGGTAATAAAGTAGAAAGATTTCATACGGGTTTCTACTATGTCTTTTAAAATTTCTATTTCTGCTCTGAGCGTTATTTTTATATTCATGGAAGATACTGAAATTGCACTTTGAGGTTTAAAAGAAATGTTAAACAGGAATGATTTTCTAAAAGCGAGGTGATACTCTATATTTTGCATGAAGTGTTTTGAATATAAAATGTTTTTCCAGGAGAGAAAGGGAGCAGCACGGAGAAGAGAGAAGCAGTTGCTGTCTCCTCGCAGGCTGTGGGCGGCTCAGGAGAAAGGGGCTCGCACTTGGGAGGAAGTCAGCTAGCGTTTGCCCTCCTTTTCTGTTTGGCTTTTTATTTTATTTTTTTAAATTTCAATACAAAATATTCGACCTAGAACTTTCACAGTGAAGTACATCCTCAATCTTAAAAAACAAAACAAAAAGCAAACTTTTTTTGGAGATGGAGTTAGAAATCACTAAATTGCTTAAGCTGGACTTGTACTTGTGATCCTCCTGCCTCATCTTCCCAAAGTGCTGGGGTTGCAGACACGTGCCACCGTAATCACGTCATCGGGCAGCACGCTAGCGTGAACACCTCGTCCTTGCTCTTCTCTGCTGTACAGGCCAGGGTTTCTCATCCTGAATCCAGGTGTGGAGGTCTGGGCAGCGAGGAGCTCGGGCCTGGCTCCTCTCTGGAGACTGACTTCACCTCTGCCTTTTGCGGGACTGCGCCGAGCGGGCCGGTTCGCAGGTCCGGCACTGTGCCGCAAGTGGCCGCAGGTCGACACACAGGACTCGGGCGCCCGCCCACGGAGGGGACCCCGCCCTGGGGCGGGCGGAACCGCAGCTCAGACCCAGATCACCGAAGTTTGCCGTCTGTACCCTTCGCACCACCCCTCCGCTTGAGGTCGCACTCCAGGTGCCCACTGAGATTCCTCCTCTCTCCTTCCCAAAAACGGCGCTGGCCCGGAGAGGGAGTGCTCGCTGCATGCCTCTGCGAGGAGAGGTAGCGCTGGCCTTAATTACATCTTGGTAATCTCTTTTTAATTACTTGCCTCCCCTGCATCTCCTGGAGGAGCGGAATGGCTGGTAGCCTGTTTAATGAGTTTAAGGACAATGCATTCGCGGCCTCTGCTGTTACTTCTCTTTCCTTCCATCAAGCCATCCCTGGGATTAAACCTCAGAAGGCTTCCTGTTGCATGAGCTGCGTCACCCTGTCCCCAGTCGGTGACAGAAATTCTCTGTGGCCCAGAGTGAGGCAGCTACTTCTGTGCAGCCAAGGACAGGACACCAGCCAGAGGATAACCAGGACAGAGCAGGTCCCCATGCGCCCTGTGGCTGGCCACGGCTGGAACAGCTGTGGTCACCTATCCCACGGGCCTTGGTCAGCCTTCAGCCCATGAGTCCTTCTCTCAGCCTCTCCCCTTGGTAAGTACACTCCTGGTGAGGGGTGCCAACATCCCACAGAAGTAGAGGCAGTGCCTGGGGAGGCCCAGCGCATGGCCCCCTCTCTGAGCCCATCATAAGCTGTGCGCAAAGTGCTTCCAAGGCTGAGGGCGGCCCCTTGTGAAAGGGCTGGTGGGGCTGGTAGGGCTCGAAAGCTGAGGCCTGGCCTGGGGTCCCAGCCTGCCCTCACCTGGTCCTGGCCACTCTCCCTGTGGACTCTGCCCCTCTAACCACAGCTACCGTCCCGTTCTCTGCCAGGCCCTCCAGAAGTCTGACACATGACACAGCCGTTCCCTCTTCCTGGTCTGTCTCTCTGGAAGGCACAGCCCAGCCACATCTGTCTGCGCTGCTAAAGCCACCCCAAGCAGTAGAGATAGAGGAAGGGCCCAAGGTCACGACTGCCACCAGCAAGCTGTGGCAGGGGAAGGCACGGGCTGAAGAATCAGCCATGGCCCCAGGTCAAGAGTTTTGAGGTACAGGATCAGGGTGGGGTGAATGGAGAGTCAAATAATCTGCTTTTAAACTTCTTCCACCAATTCCATTTTATTTCAATATGGACATAAATTACTGTGCTACAAATAAAAAAAAATTAAAAAGACATGCACACACAAACTCACAGAAGCATGGAAAGCCCCAGGAACCCCAAACCCAGTGCCACACAGGGCATATTGCCCCCCTCCCTATGGCTGGGTGTAGCAGAGGGTGAGATGTGCACACTGTCATCCCCTGGGGGTTCTTTGCTTCTCCTCAAAATTATCAACACATCCACAAGAGTGTGTGTGGGACAAAGGACTTGTACAAATGCTGGCAGAAGCCATACATAATTATCAATATCCAATTATTAATGACTTGTAAAAAGATTTCCTATGATTCAACCCAACAGAAAAAATTTAAAAATGTATAAGGGCCAGCTTTTGAATCTATAAAAAAATGCTCCTATCCTGTAGCCTCATTTATTTTATTTCTCTGGAAAGAATCTAAAATGTGGATATAGATTTACATATAAAGTGTTCACTGCAGGGTAACATACAGTGACAGACACTGGAAGAAAGCAATCTACATGTTTAAAAAGAAGGGTGTTGGACAGGGGAGATAGCTCAGTGTCATGAGCGCTTGCTTGGGAAGGTGAGGACCCAGGTTCAATTCCTGGTACTTCATACCATGCTAGCCCTAGTGCCCTGGGCACACTGAGCCAGTCACCAAAGCAGAGTGGTGGCACATGCTCCACCACTGGGGAGGCTGAGACAGGAGGATCACTATAAGTCTGAGCTGCTTAGCGAAGCCCTGTGTCAAATAAAAAATAAAAATGAAGAAGGGCGTCAACAGAATGCTTTGTAGACATTGTGACTGATGTTTGGAAAACCTCTGAGTGACATGGTGTAATATAACATCTGTGAAAGAAGACAAGAAGCTCAACCATGTCACTCTGAAAAAATGTGAAACATTAGAAATAGAAAAAAAGAAAACCCAGCAAAACAGCAAAACCCCACATCCCCAAGGCAGTGCAGCACACAAATGGGACGTGGGTCCTGAAGTGGGACCTTCCCTGCCTGTTCTTACTGGGTACCAGGTGATGATGGGGCTCTGTGGAGCCTGCCTGTCCCCCCTCCCCCCCAGGGACAATATTCAGACATGGGCCCAGGACTCGCCAAGTATCGGTTGGGGCTCTCTCTGCCACTGCGCCGGGCCTGTGGGGTCTGGATGACTGCTAATATACAGTTCCTTATGTTGTCAAGCTTTCTGCAGACAGCACGTATTGCTTTTAAAATCATAGAAAGTACAATTATCAAAACTACCGACACCCACCATAAACAAAGAGCCCCGACAAGCCACTGGCCCGGCAGAGGTATTCACAATTCGCACAGTGACTAAGTACTAGAGCTTTCCTGGGAATATTCTGGAATGGGAAACTTGGGGGGCCCACAGTGTAAGTTTATAAAGGACCAGATCTCGAGGTTTGGCAGGGCTGGGGCACATCAGGTGCTCGCCTGGACTCTCCCGAGGGGAGACTGCACTGCTATGAATGTACCAGCAAATCCGCTGCAGGAGTCCCTGTGTGCTGCTGCTGGTGCCCGGCTGTAAGACAGGAAACCGAGGACAATGTACTCGCTCAGCCTGTCTGATATTCATGGCAGTTCGCCATTTCCCAACAGGCTTGCTGCAGAGGCTTTTTATAGTCGCCTCAGTGAGGGAACCAAAGCCAGCACATTAAGGCGCATGCATCTTAAGTTCATAGCAGCAAGCAAGGAAAACCTAAGGTACCAAGCGTTCTATATGGCAGCATTTATGTAAAGTTTTAAAAGATAATGGTGTATACTCAGGGTGGCAAAATCAACCAACAGTTTAGGGGCCTGGAGGCAGGAGCCAGACCTCTTGGGTTCACAGACTGGATCTGCCCCTCAGGCGCTGGGTGGCTATCGGTTAGTCACCTGGTGTCTCTGTGCCACTGCCCGGATACATAACCCAAGCATACTGATAGCTTGTGCCTCGCAGAGACCAATAGGATGAGAGGCCAGCAGCTCCCCCAGGAGGTACCCGGGGTGCTCGCTGCTGCTTCAATTATTAACCGCGAACCTCAAGAAAGATCAAGCGGGGGCCACAGAGATGGCTCAGGGGTCTAAGCACTGCTTAGGCAAGCGCAGGTTGGAACCCCGGTACCCCATGCCACGGCAGCACTACACCAGGTGCGCTGAGCTGGTGGCTGATACTGGGTGTGGTGACGCACGACTGTAATCCCAGCATTGAGGGGCTGAGACAGGAGGATCATTTCGAGTCCGAGCTGCATAGTGAGACCTTGTACCAAATACATAAAATTAAAACAAGAAAAAAGATCAAGCAGGCTGCTGTGGGAGCCTCATTACCAGGAATTCCTGCTGCATTCCAGTGTTTATTGTCCCACTCTACACAAGCAGGGGCCTGGACGTGGCGGAGTCAACCAGCCCTAGGAGATTTAAACCCCTTCCTGCCGGTCTGAGGGGACACAGCTATTACAGCATCTCTGACCTTTTCACCTGCCTTTTCCCCTTCCCTTCCATAAATGCAGAACCAGGGCACCCGTGTGTCCCAGCTCTCTCCATGCAGTGCCCTGCCCAGGGTGCAGCCGAAGACACAGGGTGGCTGATTGCAGCTAGGCTAGGCCTGCTGCGGGAGACCTTGGCCCTTCTGTGTGCAGGGTGCAGAGGTGCCAGCCTGCCGGGGAGAGGCGCTGTGCGCAGCCAGAGAGGGCGGGCAGCAGGAAGGAGGGACTGCCCTGGGCCGGAAGCCCCACCCGGCTCCCCTGGGTGACTCTCCTCCCACCACGGCCTCTGCCAACCCTTTGCCCAGTTGGTCGCCCCTCCTGGCCTTTGCCACATCCATGGGGGGGCACTGCTCTGCAGGGGATCATCTGATGGGATCTAAGGTTCCTTGCAAGGCTAAGAGAGTGAGAGGGGCCAATCCTCATCGGAATAAGAAAAAAAAAAAATCTTTCCGGTGAAGCAGAGGATACGCATTCACTTTCCAGTACTCTGTGTAGTGTTTGAATGAGTGAATGAGTGCTCCTGTCCAGCGAGCTAATTACGTAAGGTGATTGCCGACTTTTAATCCATTACCCATGTAGTAAGAACTAAGTCCAAAAAAAAAAAGAACTAAGTCCAGCTCCTCCCTACACAAGGAGAAGCACGGTATGTGCCTCAGATCCTCACCTCTTCTAGGAAACAGCCGAAGTTCTCGAGAAAATACTTCCAATGTATGTAGGGCGTTAAATGAATTCTTAGTTTCCTCAAAAAGTAATGGCACTGGCTGTCGGTTAGCTTGTAGCAGAAATTCTTGAGGACTTGTCCGAAATCAGCAGCCTTTACAAACCCGGTGTCCTCTTTGTCTAATGCAGAGAATGCCTTAAAAAAAGAAAGAAATTAAAGGAGAAAAACATGGCAAATGTTGCTGTCAAGTATTTCAAAACAATTTTGAGCATCTCTTATGCGGGACGGGATTGCTATGGCTTATGTCTAATTGTCCCCATAACTCCGAGCAGCACTGAGTCGCTCGAGGGGCGGGGCCAGAGAGGCCGCTGTTAAACTGCAGCACCTGCTCTGCGCCCCCAGGCCCCCCAGGCCCGCGGCCTCCCTTGCAGGCGTGGACAGGCTCATCCTGCGCACGGTGACGCTCCAGCCTGGTCCTCGCCGCAGAGGAGATACGTGGAGAAGACAGAGGCGCTGACCCTGTTTTCTGAGCAAATAAGGCTCCGAGGTCTTGCTACATAATGCAAATAAACCTTTCCTTCCCTCTTTTGGAGTGTTGGGTGTTTGTCCCAGCAACTAGTGAAGAGCAGCTAAGACAGCGATGAAATCTAGGTCACGTGATCTTGCGCAGCAAGCTCTGAATTACTAAGTGAACGCTCCACTGTTGGAGGACCCCTGGCTGTGCTCCATGGACTATAGTGCTCAGGCCGGAAGTTCATTCATTTGTCCCTGTGAGGCCAGAGGAAGGTGAAGGGGGGAGCCCAGGCTGGCACCTCCTCTTCTGGCTCCCTGGACCCTGCTCGCCAAAGACGGGAGAGCAACCTGCTTTTTCTCAGGGGCTCCTGGCTTTTTGCACAGTGCCTGGATGGGTGATTCCGAAGGGTCTGGGGGCTGGCCCAGGGCTGACTCGACAGCGCCGAGGGGCAGGGTCCCAAGCTGGTCCTCATGCCCCAGCCCAGGCTGCTCCACTGAGGCTGTGACCCCGGTTCTCTGCAGCCACAGCCTTGCAAGCAGGCCCCACTGCCCTGCCTGGGTGGGAGCGGCTGGGGCTGTCCTGTGAATCCAGCCTCACAGACAGTCGAACTGAGAAAGTGCAAAACTGTGCTATAAAAAGAAAGCACATTTTTCCCCATCTGTCGAAACAAAATCATTCATTTTTATTGCACTAGGAAATCTGTATGAAGTGGTAGATGAAAGATCTTTTTTTAAAGAAGGAATTTAATGTGCCTGCAAACCCCAGACTATATTCCTCCGCAGCTCGTCCTCAGACTGGGCTAAGGAGGCGCCCGGGTGTGGTGTTGTGCAGCCTGTGCAGTGTACCAAGCTGCACCGTGGTAGCTCGGCTCAACCAGGACTGTGGAACAAACTTAGTCTGTGAACCAGGGCCCACCAGATAGCTTCAGAACTGTACTTCTCCTGCAGAAACAGGACACAGTGGTGCACGGGGGGGTGCCAGGGCCCCGAGGGCAGGAACTGAGCTTTGAACCCGGGCTGTGCCACCCATCGTCTGTCCTTGACCTCTCGGGACCTCGGCTTCTTTGCTTATAATGTGGAAGAACTCAGAGGGTGGCTGTGAGCCTTACAGACTGTACTCAGAAGTGCAGTGCTAGGCACCTGGCACATGCCGGATTCTCTACTTGTACTAAGAATGAAGATAAAAGTGAACATGGCAGGCACATGCCTACAGTCCCTGGGTAGCTGAGTGACTGAGAGACACTGCCAGAAGTTTTAAGTTGAAAAGGGCTTGGGATGCAGTTCAGTGTGAAGGCCCTAGGTTCATTCCCCAGCGTACGCCCCAAACATGGTAGATCAGGGAATCTGCTGCACAAGACATTGGAGATTCCACGGGAACAGCCTCCACAGCGTCCCACAGACCTAAGAGGGCACCATGCCCTGGGTCTTTCCTGGCAGCCAGTAATCAACTGTGAAAATGCTTAGGATGTGTAAACTGCCCCCTAACCAAGGGGCACTGGCCTGCTGCAAAGCACTCGTGTCCCGTGTCCCCTCCGAGGGCCATCCCGAGATGCAGGAGGCCGCCTCTCACCTCTCAGCCCAGTGCCATCTCCCTGCAGCCCACATCCCACGCTCTCGCTGGAACACCTTGCTGTCCCAGTGGGACCTCACAGCTCCACTAGGGCCACTCCCTGTAGGTGACAGGGACACAGCCACGCTGGGGATAGATTTGTTTGGATTCTCTTTGAGAGCCCCAAAGGATGTGCTGCCCTTTAGAAGTCAGGAGACTTCAGAGCTCCTGGAAATGATGAGGTCTGGCAACGGCTGAGCTTCCAGCCCAGCCGCTGGCCGTGGAGGAGCCGCCTTGGACAAAAGAAGAAAAAACAAAAAGATCAGGAGAGCAAATGCACATCTCTGTCAAAGGTCTTCAGGGCTCTCACTCTTGGAGCCCCCTATCTGAAAAAGGTGTGGGACGCACCCTTGTCCTCCCTGCCTGTGCTCCTCCCAGTTCTGCCGCACAAGAGCCTGAGCTCGGTGTGCCCCAAGAACAGCTCCACCGCCCCGCGTGGCCCCAGAGCTCTGTCTCCAAGGGCGCCCGCCTGCTCGGCAGCACCGTTCCATGCACTCCAGTGCTTGGCAGCCTCCCGAGCGCCACACAGGTGAAAGCTGCAAAGCGACAGCCTCCACAGGGACGCAGCCTCCCGGTCACCTTCACGGAGCCGTCGCTGCTCGGCATAGCCCACCGGCTCATCCTCTTTTTTTTTTTTTAATGTCTTTTTGAGACAGGGTCTCATTATGCAGTTCAGGCTGTCCTTCAGCTCACTTTGTAGCTCAAGCTGGTCTTGAACTCACAACAATCCTCCTGCCTCAGCCTCCCAAGTGCTGGGATTACAGGCATGCGCCACCACGCCCGGCACAGACTTTTTTTTTTTTTTTTTTTTTTTGGCAGAACCAGGGATTGAACTCAGACTCTTGCACTTGCGAGGGAAGCACTTATTCCACTGAGCCATCTCGCTTCACGGCCACTTACCTCCTGCACTGTGGGCACTTCCGGCCCCGAGCACACACACCAGGCAGAATTGGAGTGCTTCACAAAGCAGGCATGTGTGTGCAGCTGTGCAAACCAACAGTCTGGGACCAGCCAGACACAGAGGCAGGGCCCGTGGGGCAGGCTGAGGAGCCCTGTGAGAGCTGAGAGCTGCTCTGCAGTGAAGTGTGCGCCATACCTGCACCAGGGCCAGCTGCGCGGTTCTGACCACCTCCTGGATGTGCCTCACCACCGCCTCCGGGCTCAGTGTGGAGAAGTTGGTCGGCATGGCTTCTTCTTTCTCTCTTGGTGGAGGTCTAGCTGCCTTGCTGCTTTCCAGTGCTCTCAAGAAGTCAAGGTAATTGATGGTGTTATCATGGCAGATAATTCCCAAACTTGTCCCCCCAGGAAAAAAAAAAGAGAGTATGTTAATTTTAAAGTAATCTGTCAGTTGGTCATTCATTCACCAAACAGTTGCAGAGCACAAGGCAACGTGGAGAAAGCAAATGGCTTTGCGACATGGTTTCCTGCCCTCTGTCTTTAGGTGCATAAATGCTGCCAGAGATGGGAGCAGGTAGAGGCCAGGAGAGGTGGGAGGGGCTCATGCCACAGGTGGCCTTTCCTGAAGACCTGTCCTCAGTGGATGGCAGGGCTCACAGCTCTGAGAGCAGAAGACAGTGAGAGGAAGCAGGGCAGACAGCGAACTTCGGCAGGGATGTGCTATTTGCAGAGTGGCTCTGTGGGTGGGGTCACAGCTGATAGTGGTGTCAGAGATGGCCTAGAAATGAGGCTGTGGGTGGGGGACAGCAAGGGAGCTGGACAGGCACTCCTGTGGTCATCAGGGCTGCAACCCATGAGGCCTTGCAGAGGAGTCAGGAAAGAAGGAGGCAGCTCAGGGACAGTGGAGGTCAAGCGGGACCGGGGAAATGGATGCTAAGCTCCTTATTGAGAATGGCAGAAAGGAAGCTGCCGTGCTAACAGGCCTCCAAAGGTAGCTGTGCGAGACTCATGTAGCTTAACATTTTCTCAAAACGTCCACTTCTGTGTCCACCACCAGCAGGACATCTGTGTAGACGTGGAGGGCCCCCAACTCTGACCCAGAAGAAATGGTCTCAGCATCCCAGAGGAGGGATAGATTGTGGATAAAATCCAGAAATTCCCTGAGAGTCCAGAACATACTTATTAAAGATGTAAAGTAATGCAACTGAGAGCATCCAAGCTCACATTTCTGTTGCTCGTTACTGGCCCTCAAACACGTAAAGGCTCCTTTGTCTGGATGGAACCCCAACAGGAACATAGAACAGAGCGGGCACCGGTCAGAGGGAGAGAGAAGTCCCGGGGACTCAGACCTGCTTCTGAGAAAGGAGCCAAGAGCTGGATGCTTCCAGCTCACAGAGGCCGGGCAGCCGCGCTCAGCCCCGTGGTGGCTCGTGGAGGACACGGATGTGGAAAATCAGCATGGCTCCATCCGCGTGGTATTAACATGGAGCAATGCAACCAGATGCGGGTGCTAATCTCCCCATACTATTTTGGGTCTGGAAAAGAATAATCCCTACATAATTACCCGAAGCCGGGATGTTCATCACTAAGAGGTCTTTCAGAAGAAACAGGCAGCTTCGCAGAGGATCCTTATTAGGGTTTACACACATGAAGAAGTTGATCCCCCTCACTGAAAAGTAGATTAGAGAAGTTCTGCAGTTCGGTGTGTGGTTTAGAAAAGTAGCAGGCCTAACTGCATTTTACCAAGACTCATGTAATCATTTAGTTTCTGGTTTATCTCCTGCTAGTTCCTCATGATTTATTCAGTGAATACATATGTGTTTTTATTCCCTGGGAGACAGATTCAATGAAAAAGATTCTGATTAAGAAAGACAAGGGCAGGGGGTGGGAGATCGCTTAGCCATCTAAGTGTCTACTTGGCAAGCTCTGGGTTGTTCGATTCCTGGTGCCACGTGCCACGCCAGCCACCGAGACCGGGTGTGGGGGTGCACACCTGGAATCCCAGGGCTGGGGAGGCTGAGACAGAAGGATCACTATGAGCTGTGTAGTGAGACCCGGTATCCAATAAATAAATAAATTTTTAAAAAAAATTTTAAAAAGAAGAAAGACAAAGACTTATAAGCATTTGAGGATTAAGCAGTTGTCATTTTCTGCACGTACACACACACACACACACACACACACAACACTGGACTTCTCACAGCTTGAACACAATGCTGAGAGATCTTTAGGGTTTTTCATTTTGTTTTGTTTTTTTGGCTAGTTCAGGCTGCCTTAAGGGCGGGTGTGCTGTGGCTTGCAGACCTGGGGATCGAACCCCGGTCCCCTGAGGCTGACTGCATTTGCCCAAGCAGACTTTAAACAACTAAGCTAACAGGCAAGCTCCCCAGGGTTGTTTCTTTCTTTCTTATTTTAAAGAAAAATGATTTTCTCCCTAAGATTCTAAGCTTATACAAGATGCCAAACTGTATGAAGGACTTTTTTTTTTTTTTAAAGATTCAGGAATAACTCGGAAAGCTTACTTCCCACCTGCCCTTCTTAGGAAGTTCCCTCAGGAGGTTCTCTAGAAGAGGGCGACATGCATGGAGGAATGAAACAGAGGCGGGGGAGGAGTAGGGGGCAAGCGCAGAGCTTGGAAGGTCTGCTTCCACCCCAAGAGCGAGATGGTGCCCAAGACTCTTTCCTGGGCCCACCAGAAACACGAGTCACCGGAGAGATGTCACCCTGAAATCTGGGGGAGGAGGCGTACATCCAGGGACTCACAGCTGGGGCTGCTTTTCTGGAGGCAAAACCACTGACTGGCGCATGGACTGGTGGGAACAGGCAGGTGGTCCTGACTGGCTGGCTGGGGCTGGGTATGAGGGAGACACCCTGGAGTCCAGCCTCAGATGCCACCTGGCCATGGGCTGCCCATGGGCTGTCCCTCATGCCCCACCAGCTTCTCACAGTGAAGACCTGAGGAAGACTCCCTGGTCAGAGCTCCCTGGAAGAGGGGAAGGGTCACCCTGCCCAGAGTTCTGTATAACACTTTCCCAGGGAAGAGCCTTCACCAGCCCTCACACCCTGAGGAAAGGGCATGGCTCCTGTGTTACAGTTTATATCTGGATGTCCCCAAAGCCCCACGCACTCAAAGGTGGACTCCTTTCAGAAGATGACCAGAAAGCAACAGAGCTCATTTTGATGCTGGGAGGCAGAGCCTGGCTGGAAGAGCTGGGGCAGCGTGTCCTGGTAGGGCTTCTCTCCCCCTCAGTGCTACTTCCTGCCTGCCATGCTCTGAGTGAGCAGCCCTCTCTCCTCACAGTCCGCCTTGGAGCTAGCAGCCCATGGGGCCAAGTAAACCTCTCCTCCTTTACTCTTCAGTATTGGGTGTTGTGTGTCAGCCCCAGGAAAGTGACTAAAACCCTGCTCTAGCCCCCTAAGCCTTCCTTTCATACCCAACAGTGGGGGAGGAAAACCACATAAAGCTAAAAGACAGCTCCAGGGGCAGCCCAGGGACTCAGACCTCCTCGGAGACTGCAGTCCTGAGGTCACAGGACACTTCCCCTGCCTGAGACTGTCCTACCACACCCAGGGGACCTGGACACCCAGAGCTGCAAGCACACTCAGCTTTGGAAGCAGTTGTTAGTGAAACTCAAAGGCAACAGGAGACACACAAGCAGGACATTGGGGAGCCTGTGGTCCTGGCACGGGGTGAGTGTCCACCCTAGAGGCTGGCCCCTCCCCTGCTGCCCCACGTCATAGCTGGCAGCAACACCAGTGAGCTTGTGGGACAGGAACAGCTAAGCAGACAAACGAGCCCTGGAGCCAGCCTCTGGGATGGCACACCCTTTGGAGGCACCAGACTGGGAATTTCAAACAATGGCGAGATATGAGGAGCCACACTGGGGAAGTGGGTGCCAGGCGAGGGCGAAGGGGCACGTGGAGCAGAGAGGTGGAGGGGCTGGCACCAAGGGAGGTGCTGCCGGGTGAAGGCAGAGGAGAGGAACAGAGAGCACCCCTGTGGGCGGGCCAGGTGACTGGGCGAGGGAGGAGAAAGGAGTCCATGAGCTTGGGCCTCTGGACGGAAAGCTCTCACATGAGAGAAGGAGAAAGAAGACAAGGCAGAGAGGCCAAGAGCCATGGGGAAGCACAGCTGTTAAACCAAAATATTGGGAAAGACAGGAAGGAAGAAAAAAGTCATTGTGACTGGCTTTAGAAACAAAGAAGAAAATACTTGCCAGCAGAGGAACAGAGACAAGGATGGTGCTGGACTTAAGAAGGCTGCGTTGAAAGAAGAAAACCAGCTCACCTAGAACTCCCTGTCGGCTGAGGTCAGCCTGCTTAGGTGAGCTGAGGGGACAGGACCTGCGAGTTGGTTTTTTGTGCTCCTGCACAGACAACAAGTTACACAAACCTCCCAGGATCCTCTCAACCACAGTTCCTAAATGGTGCCTAGTGATGGAATCCCACCTCAGCAGCAAATTTTAAGCACAACTACATCCCACAGACTGTGTGGCATGCACTTACACTATGAATTACTATTAATCTTGAGTTCAGCTTCACTGGGCATCATATATTTTATCTGGCAACTTTATTCTCTGATTAATCTGACCAAAGAAAGGTTGGATGTGGGGTCCCCCTGGAAGCGACACCCAGGTTACCCTGCAGTACAGTCCGAAGCTGGCAAGTCATCCCCATCTGTGCAGAACTTCAAATCTGCTTGTTAGGGGCCCTCTCTTTATGCAAGCGTATTTTTTGAGCAAAGTGTCCAACATGAAAGGTTGCTTTAAAAGTGACAGCGAGGAGAGACTTTTTATACAAAGAATGAAGTCCGCTGTTAAATTCGGAGGAACGAGGCATCACATGCAGGAAGCGAGAACGAGCTGCTAGGAGATTAGGAACGCTTGGCGAGCGAGGACAAGTCCTGGCAGCCGGACAGGAAGGAGTAGGGCAGGAGCAACGCTGCGGGAGAGAGAGAAAGACGGGGGCTGGAATGGGAGGAGTGGCCCAGGAGGAGGGAAGGAAAGAAAAAGGGGTGGAAAGGAGAGAGATTTCAAAGGAAGAGAAATCATTCATGAAATAATTGAAGACAACTTCCAGGGGCTGAAGTGTGTGAACGGGGCATCTTTGAAAGACAAAGCTGGCAGCTTGGAGGAGGTGTCTGAATGCACTGGATAGAGATGTATGCCAGGGGTGAGCCGGGGCCTGAACACGTGACAGGAGGTCTGTGGGGAACTAAGTGAACAAGGTGAAGAAGCTTAGCCCAGGGCAGTGCTACGGCAGCCAGAAGTGACTGGCTTGCCCAGCTCATGGAGGCCCTGAACACGGATCCGAGAATGGGTTGCAGCCTGGCCAGCCACGAGGATGGCTGTCTTCAGGTAGGAAGTCAGAGAGCCCTGCCTGTGAGTAGCAATCAGGAAGCAGCACTAGAACTCCATCCCTGAGAAAGGGGGACACTCACAGCAAAACCCATCCGCTGAACACACCGCAAGTGGTTGGCTCGGGCTGGGAAGTAAAGGCAGTTGAAGGGCAGAGGGGCCACTGTTTCTCAACAAACTCATGAGATGAAACTTCCAATGTGCATGAAAAACACGGAGAAAATAAAAACAAATGGCAAAATAGGACTATGCTAAGACCACGAGGAAAAACTGTGCATCTGTCAAACTGCTTTCTTTGCTGCTTTTGGCTGGCTCGAGCCCACTGTGACACAGCCCAGCCCGAAGGAGCAGGGACAACCGTCCCAGTGGCAATGGCAGTTCAGGAAGAGCACACCTCGCCCCGTCAGAAATGAGCACAGAGCCAAACCCAGAGACCTGTTCAGAAGATCAGTGAGCTCCTCCTGCTTCAGAGCACAGCCGCACTCCTGCAACACCTGCTGCATCTTGGAGAAGGACACGGAGCCGGACTGAGACGCATCCAGCTTGCCCAGGGCTTTGCTGATGTCTTGGAAGTGCTCCACCAGCTGGTCCCTGCAAGACACCACACTGTGGACACCTGCAACCCACGTGACAGCTCCCTTGCTCCCCTATGCAAAAGGCTGGGAGACACGCCTCAGACCCTAGGAGACATTTCCATTAAAAGGCATCTCAGAAAAATGCCAAGTCTCTTCTGTTATCATTCTGTTACTATCATCAGCAAAGCCACATTAGAGAAGTTGCAGTCTTGTCTTTGTACTAGAATTGGTACTTTTAAAATTAGAATCAAGGACTTCAAAATATAGGGATGTTACAGGCGTGTGAAAGACACGGTCACTCTCCACAAATGCCTGCTGAGTGCCCATTACATGCCACCTGCTGCTCCAGGGACAACCAGGACACATGCGGCTGTCCCCAGGAGACCTCACCTTCCAGTAGGGCCCAGGGGCATGACACATGGAAGATCCAGGTGCACGTATGCTGAGCTGATGGGTCAGATGAACAGTCAGGGGACGGGGGACATTCAAGGTGGCAGGTGACTGCTGTCCTCAGCCAGGGGACAAGTGGGCCTTGCTGACCCGGTGCTCCCAGCACTGAGCCCGGGAGGCAGAGTTCCCTCTGGGAAGTCCTTTCTTGGAGTCCTGGCAGCAGCTGGAGCTGGGCCCCCTGACAAGAATGGAAGAATAAGGACAGGCCCAGGGTCTTGTCAGCACTGGGGTCAGGAGTGTCCAGGGATGCGTCACATTTCGGTCAAGTACTTGTTAAACACAGCCAGCATCTGTGAGTGTGGGCTGGGAAAGGGAGCTGGGCTGTCCTGGCCAGCACGTTCCCACGTAGACCTTCTCAGCAAGGAAAAGGGCGGCTGAGGACACAAGCAGTGGAGCGTCCACACAGCACCATGCTCAGTGCCCGGCTCCAGGCCCACTCCACGCACGATCCATCTCCACAGCTCTTGCTGATTCAGGTCTTCGGGGCAGGAAACTTCTTTCTGGACTTCCCCAGCACTATTGCTGGTGGACCAGGCAGGCGTGAGTGGCTTTGTGCCTGGCTGCAGTGGGGACGGGTCTAAGTTCTGCACCTCAGGCCTCTGGAAGGCTCCTTGCACCAACTTAGGACAGCGCTTGCCTGATGGGCGCAGAGGCCACGGAGACTCCTGCTGGCCCTCCAGGACAAGAACGCTCTGCCAATTATGATCCCTGTGTGCCTGGTGGAAGCCATCTGTCACCTCCGGTATTCACGGGCATGGGCAGTCCCTCACCACACCTGGACAAAATAGTCTGCAGGAACAGGAGAGCCGGACTGTGGGAGAGGTGAGGCAGAGTGGGAATCCTCGGCGTGGGCAGACACAGTGGCATTACCATGGCGCAGCCTGACGATGTCCAGTGTTCCCTTGCTGGCCTCCTGCGACATGGGAGCCTTTATCTCAGCAGAGCTACGTCAGGTACGTGAATATGATCGGGCAGCAGGAGCACCCAGGTCCCCACCCAGGCGTATGCTGAAGTCGGCCCCATGCTGCACGGGCATCGTCACAACCATTCTGTCCAGCTTAATCCCTCCAAGTGAAAGTCAGCAGAAGAAAAAGAAGCACGCAGCATTCGTGGAGATGCACATTTTTAGAAAATTGAGGCATTCAGCATGTCTTGGCCCAGCTCTGCGGCACCGATGATCTCCTTTCAGGGTAAATGTGTGCACAGAGTAAATGCGGGTTGGGAGTGCGGATCGCAGCAGGCTGCCAAACAGAAATGCTACTGGCCTGCACCGAGGAGCAGAGCTGGCTGGGCCTCGGCCCCGGGTCCAGATGTGCAGTGAACCTGCGGAAGGCACCCAACCTCCCCCCCACCGGCTGCCACCTGCCCAGCCCAAGCAGGACCTTCTGCACCTTGAAAATGGATCACGAGGGGCATGTATTGTGAGTGAAATCAATTCCCTTAGATTCAAAAGAAAGGCATAAAATTGGGTCCCTGTAACTCCGTAGTGCTGCCGGCTACCAGCAGGCAAAATTTCAATAAAGAGGAGATGGCAGAGGCCATGGACTCAGGGTCTTTGGCTCATCTGAAAGTTCCATGACTGGCATAGTCCCGCGGGAGATACTTAATGAGCCTGATATTTCCGAGATCTCCCAAGTTGGCCATGCATTTGGCGCGGTCCTTGCGGCAGCAGGACTATGGTGGTGGAGGAAGACGGGGCCAGTGGGAGCTGGGGAACTGGGCCCAGGTCTTGAAGTGGGTCATCACATGTTGTGTGGTCTCAGCTAAGCCCATTGTGCCAGTGTGTTAGATAGGGATGGAAAGGTGTCCCTTTTGTTGTTGTTGTTGAGGACGTTCTGTGAGGCCCACCTTGCACCTGCCAAGTTCTTCTGAGCTCATTCAATGGGAGGGAGCCTTCCACAAAGAAGTGATGAGTTAAAGGCTGTCCATCCATCCATCTGTCCATCCGTCCATCCATCCATCCCTCCATTGTCCATCCGTCTGTCCATCCATCCATCCATCTGTCCATCCATCCATCCATCCCTCCATTGTCCATCCGTCTGCCCATCCATCCATCCATCCATCCATCCATCCATCCATCCATCCAGGTGCAGCATGGCAGCCAGGGGTGCAGCTTCTCATCGGAGCCTCATTACTTACTAGAAGCAAGGAGTTGAGTGGGGACTGAGGGCTGCCCAGGCTGGCACAGATGTGTTGCACTTTCTCATTGGCTTCAGGGCAGATCTGACTTCCACCGATCCTGCATTTATTTTACCTTGAATTTTACAAGGTCAGTTCTCTGGCTTTGAGCTCCATGGCTCGGTCATACAGACACAACCCTAGCTGTGTTCCAGCTGCGCTTCCCTTCCTGGGCCTCCTCTCAGTGTTGCAGGCCTGGGTCCTTGGAATCCTCAGGGATTCCTCAGCAGCAGCTCACTTGTTCATTTAGTCATTCATTTGGGTGGGGACAGAGCACTGAGTCCTGCCGTGGGAGGTGGCAGACAGGGGCGGGCACAGGCAAGGGCACAATGCACTTACAGCAGAGCCACACCTAAGGAGGGAGCAGCAGGCAGCCATAGGGGTTTAGGCCAATGACTCACTGGAGAAAATTGTCCAGTAAATCTCACTGTGTTATGCCTGTGGATGCGCGTACTCCTGGCATGGTACCAGTCACACTCCACCCTGCCTGGCTGGCCAGTCTGTCATCATGGACTCTTTCAGAGATTCTCACAGAAACTGCAATAGGCGTGTACTATGACACTGTCTTCTGGGCCACATGTCACTAGGCCAGTGTGTTAGATAGGGATGGAAAGGTGTCCCTTTTGTTGTTGTTGTTGAGGACGTTCTGTGAGGCCCACCTTGCACCTGCCAAGTTCTTCTGAGCTCATTCAATGGGAGGGAGCCTTCAATGCAGAAGTGATGAGTTAAAGGCTGTCCATTCATCCATCCATCCATCCATCCATCCATCCATCCATCCATCCATCTGTCCATCCATCCATCCATCCATCCAGTAGTATTCACAGGGGACTATGAGGTGTCCAGCACTTGGAAAAGTGACATCCTACAGACCTCATGTTCTGGTGGTCCAAGGGAGACACTATGCATGGTGCAGTACCCCAGGTTAGTTTTCCGGGGTGACCTAAAATGTGAAAGAACTTGGGATTGGGGTGGGTGAGGCGGGTCAGGGCACAGCTTTTTGACTCCTCTACAGCACGTGGGCATCTAGGTTTCCAGACTATGTGGCAGTGAGGGAGCAGAGTACTTCCGCCGTAGCTGTGCCAGGCCCATGTGCAGCTATGGTTGGAGCACTGTAGGCAGCGCTGCTACAGGAGAAGCACAAGCGGGAGCCTCGGACGCCAGGACCCACCTGGCTGGCATGGCCCGCTCTGTGCACTGCTGCAGCTCCTGGATCTCCTCTCGCATCTGCTGGGGCTTCGTGAAGTGGCCCAGGAAATTGAAGTAATCTTCTGCGTAGGGCCGGTGGACCGCTGGGGAGTAGTTAATACCCAGTTTCTCTAAAAACTCTTGGTAAGTAACGTACCCTCGTGCCTCGGTGTCATAGCTGAAACAAAAACAAAGAACAAGGCTAGCATCAGCAGCCATGGAGGTCCACAGGCACTTAGGGCTGTATGGCCTGGGAGGAGCTTGGGTGCTGCGACCTCACTGTGCATGACCGGAAGGGCAGAGGGCCAGCCTGGCCCAGTCCTATCGGAATCTGCACTTGCCAGGGTCCCCTGGTGACCCGCGGGCACCTGGTTTGCAACCTACTGCTCTGAATTCGCAGAACCATTTTCTTGTGCAAGACCTACCCTGGGAGAACACAATCGAAACCTTGCACTCGTCTCCCTGGTGGGGACACAGCCATGACCACAGAAAATGAAACCAAACTTTCTGCACATTCAACAGTTTTTATTTTGTGTTGAGCATTGATGTGTAAAAGGAGCTATGCTAAGACTTGGAAGAAAATCCTCCAGAAAAGCATATTGCATCTGAAGACTATGAATAAATGAATGCCACTTGATTTGAGGGTGGTACAAGCCCCCGTTTTCTCCCTGAAGCGATGGCAATTACACACACCCAACAAGAGAGACGAGAAGGGAAACAAGATAAGAAGTGTGCTCAGTGCCTTTTATGTCATTTTCTATTATCAAGATTTTTCTGAATTATAATTCATTAAAAAAAGACATAATGGAGGGTTTTTATCTCCCAACGTTATTCAAATAGAATAGAATTACTTCAATAAAAACGGTTAGGCAAATTGCCAATTTTCTTTAAAGGAAAATTGCATGTATTTTTATAGAAAGATCTGGGTCCTCATCTAATCGATAAAAATGGCATTTGCAGATGTGTTTTTTTTCCCCCTAGATAAACTCGGAGGTGCTAGGAACAAGGCTCGTTGAAAGACTCACTGAAGCTGCCTGCGGTCTGCAGACTGTCCACTGTCCTCACAGGGGGAAGAGGAAGCCAGAGGCAGGGGCCCCTCCCATGAGCTCTTGCTCTCGCCTGCACAGGGGAGGTGGAAGACTGGGGTCCGCGGCTAGGGCTATGTAGCCAGAACCTGTCTCAGAAACCAACCAAACAACAGGAAAACAAAGCAAAGCAACACACCCACAATGGGGGTCTGCAGGCTTTGCTTCCAGAGGCCTCTCCTCGGCCACAAAGACAAGGGACTTCTAGGCAATGCCACCAAGGACAGAGGCTGTCCCTACTGCTAAACCCAAAAGGGGCAGGTTACCCTCTCCTGAGCCAGGGTGACCCCAGGGCTGTGCATCTCTCTCCAGCTGCACAGGGACTGGATCTAGCTCTGTGCCACCTGAGTGAGGTGGTAATACAATCCTGGTCAGGACACCTGCTGACCAAGTTCCCAGGGTGTCCCCCTCCCACCAGGATGGCTCTGGACAGGCATCTGGACAACTCCTCATCCCTTTCCCAGAATCCCCCTCCTCCTAGGTGTAAGGAGCCTTGCTC
Organism: Ctenomys sociabilis; assembly: GCA_004027165.1. Classification (NCBI taxonomy): domain Eukaryota; kingdom Metazoa; phylum Chordata; class Mammalia; order Rodentia; family Ctenomyidae; genus Ctenomys; species Ctenomys sociabilis. The sequence continues at coordinate 52,803 of PVKA01000742.1, forward strand.
GGTCCTCTCAAGTCCCTCAGTGGAGGGGTGGGTGGGTGGGGGTCCGACCAAGGCTGGGGCAGGAGGGAGGGCCCGAGACCACCGCTGTACAAGGTGGCAGAGTGACAGCTTCCACACTGGGTGGCCCTCCCGCCGTGGGCCGCTCCAGAGAGTCCCAACAACCCGCTGTAAATCACGACACTTGAACTGAATGAAAAGGCACTTCTTAATTACTTCATTAATAAAGATCATAAACATTCTCCTCTCATCGCAAAGGAGCAGAAGACCAGATTGCACAAATTGCAACTAAAATATTGTTATGAATGCGAATAATAAGAGAGTTAATTCAGCTTACATAACCTCGCCCTTCATTACATAATCCTTTGTGTAACATTAAAAAAGAATCAACTTGCCTATAAAGGTTGAATTTTAAAATGGCTCAGCAACAGATGTGCCAGGGAAATTGTGCGCACAGGCACAGGCCCCATAAAACCTCTCATTTGCGTATGGCAGTGCTCATTAATTTATGACATAATCAGATCACTCTGGCCTTTTATCGTACACACAGCAATTCCGTGGCATACTCAAGCTGGATGTGTTCATGTTGTTCTGCTTCGCTCAGGAAGCCTGGGTCTTTCCTGTTCAGTTCAGGCACTTGCTTCTGACATGCACATTGGAAGTGGTTTTGAATGCCAGTGGTGCCAGAGGTGAGGGCAGGACTTGGGTGTGGGGCGAGCCACACTGACGACCCAGGCCACGCCATGCGGGAGGAGGGGGAGGATGTGCCTTGTGCAGCCAGGGACCATCTTGGAGGTTGGTCTGGTGGCTCTGACTGGTGAGCTTCAGAATGGGCAGTGACAAGTGGCAGGAGGTGGGCATAGCCAGAAAACCCTGCAGAAGTCACTAGGGGATGGGCACTGTCTGTTCCACGCCCCATCTGCAGCCCACGTCTCTCCTCTGAGCTCTCAGCACGTGGAGGTCCGGCCTCAGAAAGCAGTGCTGTGAATGGGGAGCCTGCTTCTTCTGAGGTCTCCCACCAGTGCTGCAGAAGCTTTGACTCTTCAAAAAATTCCCCCAGCTCAGTCGGAACCCACCAGGCAGCATATCCTGAAGGCCAGCGTCCCCTAGGGCAATGTCCTGCACACTTTGCACACTAAGACTCAACCCCTGCACTCAGGTCCTATTCCAAGCTTCCTTCCGAAGCTAAAGTCCCTGCTCACTCTACTTCTCCCAGCCTTTCCAGCCTCAGGGCCAGCCCTGTCCAGATAGGCTCTCTCCAGCCTGGGCTGAGCCCGAGCAGTGACCCTTACAGACTTAAGCTGCTGCCCAGCTGTGGCCTCTTCTCCTGTTTCCACGCTTGTACTGTGAGACACTGATTTTGTAGGAATGTGGATGCAGCGCACCAATCGCAACAAGACAGGCGCGTTCACCAGGCCTATGCAGCACCCGCTTCTGCGTGGGGCAGCATGGTTGGCTAGGCACACCTGGCCTCTCCACCGACCTTACCCACCTTGCTGCTGCCCGCAGGGGGTTCTCTTTGGTCTGCTTCTAGAACACGCTCACTCTGTCATGCTCCTGGAAAGTTTCTTTTGGATCCTGCGGAGGGCCACGTTGCCTTGCATCCCAGGAGCCAGGAGTCAACACTGAATCAGCATTTAGTTTCAAAAAATTACTCTTTCCTGGCTGAAGGAATGAGAGCGAACAGCACCACGTGGTGACTTTTCCGTGGAGGTCTCCTCCTAGCCCAGCAGGGGCTTGTGCCTGACAGGGCAAGGTCACAGCTCCTGGTCTGGCATAGGGGACAGGGGTCTCTTGTTCCTTCCACCCACTGTGAGCTGGGCTGTGTGGTCTGCTGGTGGGGACCTCAGCCAGCCCTGGCACTGGGCTGTGGGCACACCCCTATAAGCTGCTGTGACCCTGCAGCGCTGGAGTCCCCACCCTTGGCCTAGTGTCCCCCACTAATAGAGCCAGCAAGGCCCTGAGACACTACTTGGAAGGGAGCTGTCCATAAAAGCCGCTGGATCTGCAGCAGAATAAGACATAAAATATTGATGTGCTGAACCGCTGAGATTTGGGGGTTAATTTATTAATTTACTTCTACAGCATAAACTAGACCCTCCAGACTAATCCAGAGCTCTAAAACCACGCACTTCACAGGTGCTTAATAAGTGTGGAGTGAATAATGGATGTCGACAGGTTCTTCTCTTATCTGTATTTTTGCCATTTTTTTTAAGCATTCCCGTTTTCACACAAGCAGAACACCATCTCCCCGTGTTTCTGCCTGCCCAGTACTGGGTCTTCCTGCTTGCACTCGCGACATGGGCCTGCTCAGACCCCAGATGGACAGACAGTGTCACCTGCCTGGATGCTCCTGACTCTCCTGGGTCCTGCTACTCAGGATTGGGGTATGGGGATCACCACAGCACCCTGGGGAGGATGCTGGCTCCTCCCTGTTGTTAGGGCAACCGCAGGAGCTGCCGGTACCTTGACAACCTGTCCTGCAGGCACAGCTCCCAGCATGCCCTGCTTTGGGAATGGAGGCTGTCAGCCGGGCCGCCACTAACTGAACACACACAGACAGGAGAGGAACAAGCCAGGAGGGGGAGGTGGGGGAGGACAATGAGGCGGAGGATGGCATCTCCACTCAGAGCAAAAGAAAAACACCATCGAGATCTGGCTGTTGGTCGCCTCTGCTGAGTGCATTGGCGGATGTTTATTGTCTTCTTCATTTTGTTCTGGGTTTTCTGTGTCTAGTGTGAGTGTGCATTCACAGTGCTCTGGGGAGGCTTTCCACTATCTCAGACACCCCGCTGCCCCAGAGGCCTGCTGGGGGCAGTTTCCCCTCTGCTGCCCCCGGGGCCACGCCCACGCACTGCAGCCTCCTGTTTCCAGACTTCCAGCCTGGGTCTCTGTGTTCTCTGCTGCACAGGGAGGAACACACTTGGGGTTTCCCCCTGGCCTCCTTTTCCTCCTGGACATGCGCTCAGACTGCTTCTCCCAGCTGTCCCCTCAGGTTAGCATGGATGACAGAAAAGAGACAGTGTGACGACCATGTTTCCAGGCCCGGTCCCTTCCACGCTGGCCACACAGGCCTCTGTGGTCTCTCCTCTGTGGGGACTCAAAAGGTGATGGGACAGCTGCTCCTGAATGGTGCAATGGGTATGACATGCCCACCGCCCCACTGGAGGCCATTTTAGGGCCCTGGCCAGCTGCCCCAGCCAGTCCACCACTCCAACTACTCAGCTTAAAAGTGCCCTTTATTCTAGTGCTCTGGGAGGCTGAGGCAGGAGAATTACATATTTGAGCCCAGCCTAGGCAACTAACAGTTTAATGAGACCTCATCTCAAAATGAAAACTGAAACAAGCTGGGAATGTAGTTCAGTTCAAAGACCTTGGGTTCCTCCCCCAGTACTGCAAAAACAAAATAAAACTAAACTAACAAAAACCAAAAAGCCATTTTAGCTTTACAAGATGAACAGAGAAGCCCGTGGGGGTGGTTGTATGACATTATGAACACATTCAATACCACTGAACTGCATGCCAAAGAATGGGCATGGTGGTAAATTCCAGTTGTATTTTAGCACAACAAAAAAATTAGGAGACAAACCTTACAATACAAATTTGCTTTGATGCATGAAATGTAGATATAACATGAACTATTTTTTTTTTTTTTTAAGTTCCTCTAATAAAAATCCCAACACTAAGTGCTGAGCTTCTGCAGACAGCCCGCACACTGCTAAGGGAGACCCAGAAAGGTCACAGCGGGCCAGGGAGGTGTGTGGTGCTGGCCGGAAGAGGCAGCTTGGGCAGCACCTGAAGGGCTCCTCAGGAAGGAGACGGAACTGGAGCCTTGCACGGGGAACTGCCCTCATCTGTGGCCCCTTGGTGTATTTCTCCGGCCTATGGGATTCGTCCGCACTCTTATATCTCTCCACTTAGCAAATTGATTTTGACACATTAAAAAAAAATGACAACTTAGTTCAAAAGTCCCGCTTAGCAGCCACTCAGCCCGAGCCCTTCGTCAGTCCTGCTGGGCCCTGCGCTTCATGGCTAGGCGTTCCTCTTCCTAAGGCCACTCGTTCCTCTCGGCCTCCCGCTTGCCCCCCAGAAGACTTCGCTGGGTGACTGGCAGGCACGGGCCGCTGGCGGGATAGAGGAGGCAGAGCCGAGCTTTTGGCCTGTCCCGTGGCAGGCCTCGAGCGTCCCCAGGGCACAGGGCGGAGAAGCTCCGCTTTGCAGCCCAGGAGCTTGCAGCCGGCCAAGAGAAGCCAGGAGCACAAGTGGGCCGCCCAGCCTGGAGGGCCGGGGTGGGGGGCATGCTGAGGCCACTCTGGTCCCCGGCAGAAGGTCCAGCAACCAAGGGCGGGAGTGTCTGACCACGAGCTGATTTCATCAGAGTGAAAACCTGGGCATTTCGGGACTGTGCATCCATGTGTGAGGAATTGCAGGAAGGGGCGTAGGGCACACGTCCACGCTCCACAGGGGTTCAAGCAGGACATGAGGCCCCCCCCCAAGGGATGCTGGTGCCTGCCGGGGCCCTCGTTTCTCCCAGGTCCTGGCCTGCCTTGGCCCCAGCAGCTTCTGGATTCGCCTCCCACCTTGGCTACACTGGAGCGCATGGTTCTCCAGTGTCTGGCTGATAACAGCAGCCAACACCTGCTCTGTGAGGGGCCGCCTGAGCCACCGTTGTGCCCTGAGTATCCCAGAGCACTGCCGACAGAATGACCCACTGGCCACAGGCCGGACAGTCCCCTGCTCTGGAGGCCCTCTGTCTCCATCCCAGCCCCCAAGGTGCTATGTGAATGTCCCCTGTGCCGTCATCCCTGCCAGGCCTCCAGGGCCTGGGCATCCTTGCTTTCCACTTCTACTACCTCAGTGGTGCCCTGCTATGGCGTTTGCGGGCAGCACTCTGCTCTTGGAATCCGTGCGACAGCTCCCTGTACCCTGACTGTCCCCTGGGCACAGGGACCAGCTCTACAACCTCCACGCCAGAGAGCCGTGCCTCTGCCTGCTGCACACAGGTGGCTGATGACTCGGTTGCCACAACCTAGCTAATTTGCGGAGGACGAAAGGGGCAGGGATTCTAAACTGGCCTTGTGTTGGAACTGATCTTTAAAAAAAAAAAATAAGGATTTTATGAGAATTTCAAGTGGTTTTTCTAAATTAGACTCAAAACAACCCACCTAATTCTAAACCTGGCTGCTCTGAACAGATGAAAAGCTGGAAGACGACAGGCACGGTGCCGCGAGCTCTCTCCCGAATGGACACTGGGGCTGATGCTGTCCTGGGGGAGCCGAGAGGGCAGCAAGGAGGAGGAGGGAGGAGGCCAGCAGAGATGGGTCTGGCGCTTGAGACCTCAGGCCCAGCGAACAGCACGACTGGGGGCACGATTCAAGGGCAGCAATACCAAAGCACGTTCTGGAAAACGGCACCTACATTAGATTCTATGTTCAGTCTAAGAGGCCCTCGGGAAGCCACTCCAAGTTGCCAAAAGTATGCTTATTTTCTTCCAACAAATTGCTCATCTATGGAACAGTCGTGCAAGTTCGAGTTTCATCTGCAGGGGACAGGGAAACCGCCTTGTCCTTCGCCCGGTACTCATCTGTCAGAGTAGCCTTTGGCGAGTGACTTACTTCTCTAAAATGGGCCCGCACCCCTGCACTCGGCGACACACAAAGCTCTCACATCCGGTATTGCTGGAAAGGGCTTACCATGGTCTCTGCCCTGAAGCCCAGCCTGCCCATCACAGCCGCTGCTGCTGAGAAAGGCAGAACGGGCACTCAGGACCCAGGACTTAGGGCTCGGGACCCGGATTGACCCCAACCCAAGAAAACCCTCCCCAGCTCCCAGGCCCTCCCTGAAGGAGTGGTGACAGATCTGCACGGCCTTTTCCACAACAGTCACCCCAAGGCCATCAGAACAGACCCGGGCTGCCCCAAAGACTGCGCTTACCTTTGCCAAAGCTTCTCAAATTCTCTTGGTGTAAGGGGGATGTCAAAGCCATACAGAGCATTCTTAATATCTCGTCGTCGAAGAATGCCATTGCCCTTGGCATCAGTTTCTATGAAATTCTACAATGTCAGAAGACGGCATTTAGTAATACAGAAAATGTATTTATTCATCAACATCTGGAGTGATCAAAGAGATGCCTCTTCCTCCCTCCTTAACCGAAGTTCTAGACGTCCTCATGGACCCTGCAGGGAGGACAATGGGTTCAGCAGGAAGGGGGTCACTGCTGGGCAAAGGTGTGGTCTCTGGGGCACAACCTGGAGTCCTGTCCCGACCAATAAAACCTGTGTCCACTCACTATTGGAAATGAAGGTGAACCAGACCCTAGAAATGAAGTTGGGGGCTCCTACCCATTATGGTTTGCATCTGAATGTCCCTCCAAAACCTCCTGAAGTCTCAGGGGGCAGGCTTCTCAGAGGTTGCTCAACCTATAGCTGTGATTGATTCGTGGTCCAATGCTAGGATAAGGTGTGAGCGTGACACCCGCCCCAAGGCAGGCAGCCTATGTGCAGTGTAGAGGGCAGTAGGAGGCGTGGCCCCCTCTCTCCTTGCTGCTTCCCTGCAGTCTCCCCACCGCGAGCCATTCTCTGCCAACCCACCCTGCCCTGGAGCCCGCTGAATGTGAACTGAAACTGCTACAGACCCTGAGCTAAGTGAACCTTTCCTCTTTTAACTCTAGGTGTCAGGTATTTTGTCTCAGCAATGAGAGAAGGAACGAAGACAACACCTGAACAATGCAGTGACTTTGGTCCCCCAGCTGCAGGAAGTGAAATGGGGGACATCAGATGCCAGCTGGTGTGATAGGATGATGTAGTGCCACGTCAGTGCCCCCCAGGGGTGCAGCAGCACATGGGGACTTGGTAGGGATTTAGGAGGACCACAGGCTGGAAGAGCACCATGGTGCCCAGCCAAGGTTTCCAAGTGACAACCTGGTGGTGTCCTGGCGACATCATAGTGGCATAGACAGAACTGCATGAGGCCCTCTGCAAACCTTACGCCAGCTTGTGAGAGAACAAAACATTCCCCCCAGATGAAGAACCAGAGGAGAGCACCCCTCTGTGCCCCCGAGCCAGTGCCGTGCTGCAGGCTTGGCCAATTTGCTGGGGTAAGACAGAGCTAAGGTGTGAGGGCAGGGCAGGAGGAAGCAGCTGCCCTTGCTTGGGAGCACGAGCAGCTGCAGACAAGCTCTAGAAGAGGCAAATTTAGCAAGAAAAGCTGGATTCTCTATGAGCACGCAGAATTGATCACTTTTTATATCAGTCACAGGAAAAGAAAAATTTAAAGATAACATTTAAGATGGTCCTAAGAATAAATCTAAACATGACTTGTAAGATCTCTATATAGAAAAGTCTTAACCTTTCTCAGCGGTTTTTTTTTTTAATAGAATTTGGAAAACTGAATCAAAACCCTTTGATAAATGAGGTGGAGGGAATTGCCTACCAACTAATTCGGTTTTTAAATTTTTATTTTATTTTATTTTTTTATATAGGATCTCACTTGCAGCTTGGACTCATAGTGATCCTCCTGTCTCAGCCTCCCCAGTGCTGGGATTACAGATGTGAGCCACCACGCCCAGTTTCGGTGACTGGCATAGCGTGCCTAGGGTGGGGATGGCAAGGCATGTAGTACAGGGGATCAAACTCAGGACCTTGCACTTGCCAGGAAGGTGCTTATGCTGCCTAAGTATCTCCCCAGCCTTACCAGCTAATTATGATAAATCAATGTTATAGCAACTGCAAAGATGAGATACAGATGCCCCAGGACACAGACTGAGCAGTGAGACAGTAGGAGGCGTCCTGAGATATCTGGTGTCCCGCATTTCACCTCCCACAGCCAGAGGACCACTGCATTGTTTAAGTAGTGTCTTAATTACTTTTCTCATGGCTGAGACAAAATATCTGACACCCAGAGTTAAAGGAAAGAAATTTTATTCAGCTCACAGTCTGTAGAGGCTTTAGCCCATAACCAGGGAGCTCCAGGGGAGGGTGGGCTGGCAGAGAATGGTCCACAGCAGGCAGACTGGAGCAAAGAGCAAGAGAAAGAAAGGGGGAGGAGGGACTTTATGGAGAAAGGTGAGCGAGGCTGCTGGGGGTCTCCAGGGAAGAGACCGGTTGGCCTCGCCCTCCCAATGCATAAGCATCCAGCCCAGTTCTCAAGACCTGAGCAGGGGGGAGGAGACTGTGAAATTCCTAAGAGAGATTCCTAGGGAGCTTCTGGCCCCAGGCTAGGACAGAACATCTCAAACAGGGCCTCCAGTGGAATATTGATGAATCTGACTGCACTGAACAGGAAAGCTTATGCTTATCACAAGACTCCAGGGGAAAAAGGAAAAACCAGAAATCACACTAGGAGGAGATATTCGCATCAACGTCACTAACAGAAGAGTGGTATTCGTGCTGGAGCTATCACCTAACGTTTCACAGGACCTGGGCTGGATTCCTGGCACTCTAAGAAATGAAAAAGTATCCAGGGCACAATAAAAATTCCTCTTGGCCAATAAGAAAAGAAAACTGGGTCTGAATACTGTAAAAACGTCTCAAGTAAGCACTAGGCAACAAAGAAAACCTGACTAAGAATAAACAAGTAAAAAGATGCTTAATCACATTAATAACCAACAATATGTTAATGAAACACAATAAGACATTATTCTAAATCCTCTAGCACAGGAAAAACTAAGTCTGAGAGTACAGAGGGCCACAGAGCTTCGGCTGCGTGGTGACACGGGTCTGTCTTGCACGAATCCAAACACACCTCCTGCGCGGTCTCCTCCAGCAGCGTGCGGATGGGCGTCGGGGTGACGCTCCCCACTTCATCTGGTTGCAGCCACGTGCTGGCCACTTCAAACGCACTTGAACTGCGCGTATGTACTTTACATAGTCCACAGTACAGTCATTTTGTTTTTCCAGTTTCGAAGCAGATACTTTATTAACTCATAAAAACACCATGTTACATACCTTCTAATTATTAGTTCGTCCTTCTCATAAGCCTGTTGATCTGGCCTTCCCTATTTCCAGCATCTCCACCTTCCACAGATGGGTGGTCTTTTTCTTCATTCCACCTCATCGAGATAACTTGAACGGCCACAGGAAGTTATTTGCCTCTTTGAAGTGTTTTCCAACAGTATAGATCTTACGAATCAGATCCTCTGTGCAGATGATTCCATATTTACCAAGAGATTGAGCAGTCAATGAATTATCTGTCAAGGCAATTAGCTTCTTAGTGACTTTGCCATAGCCACGCTTGTATATCAGTTCATCCACTGACTTCAGGTTTGGGTACCCCCATGCAATGTGTAGCTTCACAATTCTCAGAATGTTAATTGAAGCCTTTGTGAGCTTAACAAAGGTACCATTGAAGATTTGGCAAAGGCAAAGAAGCTGCAACACCTTGCGCACCTTTGGGCTCACACCATTGATAGCCCTGATCCAGATAACAAATGCCAGTTTGGGCTCTGCAGGGACATAGAAGTTGCCAGCCTTTCTTGCCATCCTAGCCATTTGGACCTCATCTGTCTGTGTGCCTTACGATAGTGCCTGGCTTTTTCATAGATGAGCTTCCTTCTTGCCTTGCAAAGCATCTTCTGGGCAAACTTCTTTCTCAGGCACTTTATCTTCAGCTCTGCGAGATGTCTTCACTTTTTCTTAAGGGTTTCTGGTACAGCAGGAACCTTCTTTTTCTTCTCTTCTACACCTTCCGTGGTTCCAGCTCGAAAAGAGCAGTCATTTTTTTTTTTTTAAATTAAGATTTAAGAATTTCTTCTAGAGGATTTCAAAGTCCCTTTGAGAAGATGTAGCAGGTCTGACATAAAAATACTAGAATCCACCACTCTGTCCTAATAATTTGTAAAAATCTGAACAAATTGAAAGATTCAAAATAGTTCTTCCCCAAAGGGAAGTCAGGTCGCAGAGCCAGCCACTTCTGCCAAAATTGTAGCGAGCACACAGGTGAGTGCAGAGGATCTCAACCTGTGGAGCGAAGGCTGTGAGCAGAAGCCTCCAGGCAGCCTTGGAGACGCAGGCAGGAAGAACGCTCCGACTGGCTCTCCAGGCCGGCACCGCCCTGCCACCGACACACTATGAGAGCTCGACAGGATGGTGTCCCTCGTGACAACACCTGTGCGGTCCTCAGCAAAACATCAGCAAAGCAACCCCAACAGTGTGTGATGGGAGCCACACACCCTGACCAAGCGGGGTTTTACCCAGGCACACAAGGTCGGTTTGATATTTGAAAAATTCATTCAAGTAATCTACCACATTAGCTGAAAGAAAGAAGAAAAACCCCGTGACGACGCCAAAGTTGAAGAAAAAGCATTTAACCAAATCCGAAGCCCATTTATGAAAACTCTTAGTAGATTTAGGGCAGAAGGCAACCTTAACTTGATAAAACATAGCTACGAAGGCCACTAGCTGGTGCCATACGTAGGGGTGCGATCCCGAAGCCCTCCTACTGAGATCGGGGGTGACATTAGAATGTCCCCGCTCACCACTGCCTTTCCACGTCATATGGGAAATCTTAGCTAATGCCACGAAACAACTAATGGAAATTAAAAGCACACAGGGTGGAAAGAAAAAGAATTTTTCCACAGAAGACATGATTGTCTACCCAGAAAATACCACGGAATTAAAAATGCAAACAAACAAGTGAAGACTCCTCCCAGAACTAAAAAGCAGTGGCACCGAGGTTGCAGGATAAGAGATTAATGTACAGAAGTCAGTTGCCTTCCTGTGCACCGGCAACCAAGTGAAATTTGAGATTGAAACACAATGCCATTCACACTGCACCGCACAAGCTGAAATACTTAGGCATAAGCCTAACGAAACATATACAAGATCTATGCAAGGAAAATCACAAAACTCTGATGAAAGACGTCAGAGAAGGAAATAAAACAAAGAGCTGCTCCCTGCTGACAGACGGGCAAGCTCGGTATCATCAAGATATCAGGTCTTCCCAGCTCGCTCCGTGGACTGTCGGGTGCAACCCCGGTTAACCTCCTGGCACGTTATTCTGTGGGTGCTGACAGACTGATCCTAGAGTTTCTTTGGAGAAAGGCCCAGGAGAGCTAACACAGTCCTGATGTCTGGAGGAGGACTGTGGCTCTTCTTCCAGATGTGCCACGAAGGGACAGCAGTTGCCCCACACCACAGAGTAGGCAACGGGACAGAAAAGCACGTCAGGGGAACAGAAGAGAATGCCCGGGACCACTGCTCCATGCACAGTCAGCTGCCCTCTGATAGGATGGTGAAGGTGACAGATGGACAAAGAGTCTTTGGCCAGCGAGATAGCTCAGCAGACTGAGCGCCTGCTTTGGCATGCGCAGGGAGCAGGGCTCAACCCCCGGTTCTGCATGCTGTGCCGCACTGAGCCAGAGACCTCATCCTGCCGTGGGGGCACATGCCTGTCATTCCAGTGCTGGGGAGGCTGAAAACAGGAGGATCACTACAACTCTGAGCTGCATAGTGGGAACCTGCACCCAATTCATAAAAGAAAAAAGTCTTCGCAACAAATGTTACTGGGGGTGGGGTGGGGAGATGGCTCAGTAGAATAAGTGCTTCCCTGGCAAGGGTCTGAGTTCAATCCTCGGTTCTGCCAAAAAAAAAAAAAAAAAAAAAAAAAAGTTGAAACACAGACCTTACATACTTCATAAAAATTAATTCTAAATGGGTCTCATACTTAAGTGTAAAATGCACAATCATAAAATGCCTAAAAGATTATAGGGGAGAGAATCTAGGTGACCTACGTTATCTTTTAGGCATTTGATAAAGAACTTTTAAAACTCAATAATAATAAAAATAATGTAAAAGTGGGCCAAGACCTTTATAGGTAAATAAGCATGTGAAAAGATGCCCTGAACCACCAGTCACCAGGAAAATGCAAATTAAAACAACAGCAGGAAGCTACCACACATCTAGGAGATGGACCCAAACCTAGAACACAGCCAACGTCAAGTGCTGGCGAGGACACGAAGAAACAGGAACTCTGCACTGGTGGTGGAGACAAAGCACCCCAGCCACCTGTCACTCTGCATCAGCCTGCTGGTGTCATCCGCTGGGACACAGCACTGATCCCCACTGCTCAGGATCCACACTGCTGCTAGGTGACCGTCACCTCCCCCGGCTGCCTCTGGTGACTACTGGTCCTAGTGGGTGCCTGGCACATGTGCTGAGCACAGCTGGGGGGGTGGCATTGGTCCTCAGAGTCCCCAGGGCCCACAAGGGGAGTAGCGGATGAGGCGGTAGCTGGGCTGTGTTAGAAGCTGGAAGGGAAGAGGCTGCAGCACCACCCTGGGAGGAAGGCTGGCTCGCTACAGGAAGGTTTTGGAGGATTTGCTGTTTTGTTTGGGGCTTGAAACCAGAGCCTTCACACTGGGCTATACGCCTCCAACTCTTTCTACTTTTTAAATTTTGAGACAGGGTCTCAGTAAGTTGCCCAGGCTGGGCTTAAACTTGTGATACTCCTGCCTCCACCTCCGAGCGCTACAATTGTAGACATGCACAGTGCACCTGGAGGGGGGCTCCTTGTTCTCTAGGTTTGCAGAGGTCACAGAGAAGCCGGCAGAAAGGACAGACAGTGCTGCCTCCTAGCGGGACCTGCACTTGTCCCTGGCCAGTGGACACTGAGGCTGCTACCTCAGGCCCTGCCCAGCACTCCTTGCCTGCCGGGAGGCCGTGTGAGGCCAGCCCCGCCTCAGTGAGCCGAGCAGAGCTTCAGCTGGGACCGACTGGGTTAGAGCAGCTCTGACGGGGACGCCGTGGACAGGATCACGCACTGGCACAGGCCAAGAACCCGCACAGGGCAAGACGGTGACCAACTGAGACGCAGCAAGGCTGTTGGCAACATGCAAGCACTTTCGGCACAGAGGCATAAAAAGCTCTTGCTGGGTGACGCTGCTGCGTCCTCGTGCACTGGAAAACAGCGCCTCAGCATCCTGGCTATCAGGGCTTCTGAGCGCCTGCCCACGGCTCCCGGCCTCAGCCACACCCGCATGACTGCTCCCCAAGGGTGCAGTCCTTTCACTTTGGCATGAGAGGTGGAATTGGCTCTTTAAAATGCATATTTATAACTGTGCCAAATTACATACGACAGCTTCTCACATTTTTCCCTTTGAATTTGTCATTCTCATCCGGCCTGGAACGTCACCAGGACCTTCTCCTTGAACCCCCATCACTACACAACTTTCCGAGCACCAGCTGACCCGGAACGCGAGGCCTTAGTTTGTAAAGGTCCTTCGAGGACTCAAAGAGCCAGCAGTTCACGCAGACCACGTCGCTTCCCATCTCATCTCCGCAGCTGCATTAGGCAGCTTGATCCCCCCGGCGGGCTTCAAACACTGGCATACATTTTCTTGCCTTTTAAGGAAATCATCATTTTCCTACCTTGGACAAATCTGCCCATCTGTTTTTCGCTTTGATGACAAGATACTGATGAGCCTGTTCACAGGCCAGCTCTGAATCCGCAACTTTCTGTTTGGGTCTTAAAAGAGAAAAAAATTAATAAATAACTGCGTTTAAATTTAATGGGCTCGTGAATCTCCCAAGGGGATCTCCTACCCCCTGTTTATTTCAAAGAGACCACTAATGTCTGTGTTTTCACATCTGGTCTAACTTAATTCTTAAAATACAGTCTTAGCTTCCTAGCTGCACGGTATGGTAGTCTTCTGAAATTTTGCAAGTCTGTTTATTGTCGGATAAACGCCATTCAAATTGTGTGTGTGTGTGTGTGTGTGTGTGTGTGTGTGAAACATATAAAACATACAAGGGCTCATTTATTCTCGAGGCGGGGGAACACACCATGATACATTAAATGTCCTAGAAATAAAACAACTGCATACTTTTGGATTTGAAGTTGCAAGCTGGGGAGAGAATGTGTCAAGGCACACCAAGAGAGCACAGCTCACGGATGTTGGGGCCTCAGCTCATTTTCCAAGGTCAGGTGCACAGGACTGAAGGAGAGCCAACAGTCCGCTATGTCCCCTCCCGTAATGACAGGTCTTGCTCTCTTGGTCCTGGGTACAAGACCAGTGAAACCTGGTCAGAGGAACTGGGGTGACTGGGTCTCCCCTCTCGCTGAAGCACATCATGGGGGGATGCAACTGTATACTCAGTGCGTGGTGCCTCCACAGCGGGGCTGTGGCCAGGGCCTGCCTCAGTCGCGGGCTGGAGTGTGTGTGTTCCCTACCAGCTCCCCTTCTGATGTCCCCCGCTGCCGCCTGGATGCTGTACCCACATATCTCTGTCAGCAGCCCCTGGGCTCACCTGCCCCTCCACGCCATCGCTCCAACTGCCTACCGGACTCCGCAGAATCATGAAACTTCCAGGGTGGAGAGGAGTCCAGGATCTGCCACCCCTGCCCCCGCCCCTGTCACCACCCCTCCACAAAAGGTTGTGGAAGGCTGGTGGGATTGTGCCTCAATTCTGGTGCTTTTCCTTAAAAGGATTTTAAGTGTTAGGATGTGTATCCCTGGCCATCACCTTTAGACTCTTCCTGACTCCCCCCTGAACCCAAAGGACTCACTGGGACCGTCCCACAGCTGTTATAGAGCCCTGAGGGACATGTGCCACCCATTTTCCCTAATCCAAACAAAGTAGATACAGCTTCCCCCCTCACAGGGAAGCTTTGGACAAACACTCTGAAAAATAGGTAAATGGGGCAACCTCAGAGACTGAGGGTGTCCGAGACTGAGGGGAAGGGTCATTAGTAGGAGTCTAGGAGCTGCTCTCTGAGATGTCCATGAGGTGGCAGCGGCCATGTGAGGAGCTTGAGGGGAACCAAGCTGTGCAAGAGTCCTGGGGCACACCCCTGCCCCACGTGAGGGCCTCTGGACCCCTTTGCTCCTCCTCTCCCTCCTATGACCACCAAAATCTCTGCACAGAATGCAGAACACACCTCTGTGAGGACACGGATATCTATGTGACAGGAGGCTAGAGGAGAGGAAATCAAAACTCAGAAAGCGACAGTCATGGGATGTGGGGGCTCCGTCCCACGAGGCTGGGATGGGGCAAGGAGCCCCTCTGCACTGCTTAGGGCAATGAAAGCCAATGCAGCCCCTGAGGAAATGAGCCTGGGGACTCCTCAGAAACCAAGGGCGAGAAATGCCACCCCCCACCTCTGCTCTCCTAGATAGCCTCCTGAGAGAGCTGCCCTCACTCTGGTGCACTGTCCGCGCCCAGCCCTAACAGCTGAATCTTGGGAGCCGTGCCCTGCAGTGAAGATGGTCACTGCAAACTGCAAGCATGGACTAAGACAAATAAACATGTACACAAGGATTTATCTGAAATGACAGAAATGTTCTAAAGTTAGCCTGCGGTGATTGTACAACACTTTAAATTTACTAAAACTCACTTAAAATAAGCAAATTTTAGGGCCTATAAATTATACTTCACTAAAACAATCACAATTTTTAATTTAGTCCCATCAAACACCAATTTAAATGCTGAAGATGTTCTTTTTCCTTCTTTGATATGATAAAAGGGCCAGGGAGATGGCTCAGTAGAATAAGCGCTTGCCTGGCAAGAGCAAGGTCCTGAGTTCAATCCCCGGTACCACACACAAAAAAAGAACATATGATAAAAATATTATCCAAGAAGATGTGGGGGAGAGAATGGATTCAAAAAGTCTCAGTTTAGGGCCCATGGGGAGATAGCTCAGCAGCATGAGCACCTGCCTGACAAGCACAAGGTTCTGAGTTCGATCCCTGGTACTGCAAAAAAAAAAAAAAGTCTGAAAAATAAGAAATAAAAATGAAGGGCCAGGGAGATAGCTCAGTAGAATAAGCACTTGCCTGGCAAGTGCAGGGTCCTGAGTTCAATCCCTGGTACCACAAAAAAAAAGAGAGAGAGAGAGAAAAATGAAGAGAAAGCTAAAAAAGGCAGAAAGAAGTAAATAATAAGATAATATTAGAAATCAATAAATTGGAAAATAGAATACAATCAATGAAATGAGACACTAGCTCTTCTAAAAGATAAACCAGATTGACACCTGTTGGCTAAGCTGATCAGAAAAGGGAGAAGACACAATCTACCAATATTAAAAAAATAAATAAAAGCACTATTGTTAAACACTCCACAAATATTAAAGGAGTCATAAAAAAGTCACCACAAACAATTTCATTCCCATTCACTTAACAACTTAGGGGAAATGGGCCAATATCTTGAAAGACACAAATGTAACATAAACTCAAGGGAAATCGAAACCGAGTGATTCCATGACCACCGAGTTCAACAGTTCAGTTAAAGTCTCCCAAGGAAGCACCCTCCCAGCCCTGAGGATGACCTTTGTGAATTCAATCAAATGTTTAAGAAGAGAATAAGTTCTATATAATCCATAAGGTGAGGAAGGAAGGACGGCTTCCCAGCTTACCTTCTGAGGCTAGCTGTACTACAACACTAAAATCAGAGCCCAAGTGGCTGACTCTGCTTCTTCCTTAGTGGTCTTCCAAGGCATAAAACTGTTCCCTTACTTTCTTTACAGAAACAGCTCCTCCTGCCTTACAATCGCCATGCTGGGCCGCAGAACTGCGTCCCCACCCACTGCACACCCCAGCTCTCAGTGGTGCGTATTCTCGTTTCTCTTATGTGTATTTCAATACACAAAACATTCCATTGCTCGTCAACTGCTCCCAACCATGTGAGGAAAAGGAGGCAATAACAAGGGACAAAGCGCGCCGGCAGGACGGGCAGTGCAGAGGCCAGCCTCCGCTTGCCGGGACTGTGAGTGGTCACAAATTCCCAATTGTCCCTTTGTGCCCAAGGCCAAGGGGTGAAATCCAGCAGGAGGGATGGAGACAAAAGCACAGGAACCCGGAGCAGCTCCAGGCTGTGGTGAGGATGCGGTTCCAACCCCAGCTGACGCCACCCTAGCTCCCGGACAGCAGGCCAGCAGATGAGGCATTTCTGAGGACAAAGCTGGAAACCTGCTGTTGTCACCGAGTCCTTTAACAGGAAGGAACTAAAAAACAAACAAAAAAAACAAAAGAAAAAAACAGGAAGGAACTGCGGATGCGACCTTTTGTGTTAGGAATCTTCTTCGTTGTCTAATTCTGTGAGAAGGACCTGACTGTATTCTTTAAGCTTCTGCCACAGTTAACTGATTGAAATGTACTTGGTGAGGGTCGTAAAGGGACAGCGAGGGTGGCAGGGTCTGTGAAACCAGGTGACAGGGAAAAGGTGAGGCTGTAGAAGGAAAGGGAGTCGCTGGACCTGCCCTTCTGATTGGTGTCTGGCACCTGAAGCTGATAGTGCACGAGAGTGCACAGCAGCTGTAACATGAACAAGAAGGGGTCCCGTCCTCAGCAAAGTCACTAACCCAAGCATTTCAAAGCACTGAATGTTGATGGTGGGGGTGGCAGGAGGTGGCCCAGAGGGATTGACCACTGGGGCTAGCAGGGGAAGAGGGCAGGCTCTCCAGGCAGCAGAGAGATGCTGCGGAAGGTGCCCGGCTCTCTTCTCCGCCCCCTCCTCTCCCCTGGGTCCTGGGGAACCCAAGGCCTCATCTGCTGGGCTGCTCAGCAAGGGCTCCCTGCTGCACAGGCAGAGCGCAGAGCCCGCCTTCCTCTTTGGGGGCTCCCAGCGTGACTCCCTCAGCCCAGGGCACTCAAACTTTCTGCCCACCAGGAAGAAACATGCACAAGGAGTCCCCCTGCCCAGCCTCTGTGCCCCAAGGGAGCCTCTGGCCCTACCCACACTGGCACCCCGTCCCCAGAGAGCATCCTGCACAGCGCAGACTCCAGGTGAGTTTCTGCCAGGTAATGAATGGAGCTCAATAACACGGCCGAGTCTCTGTAAGGGGAAGACACAGATGTGCTTGGTGGATGAAAATTCTGTGTTCATTCTGTGCTCATCCTCCGGAAAATTCTTCAGAAGAATTTCATTGTTGTTCTGCCTTAATGTTCAGCAATCATGTCTCATCTGAAAGCTCTTGGGAACCTGAGCCGTGGGACGCAGGTGACCACGCCCTGTGTCACATGATTACTCAGAGCAGGAGAGATTACAGTTGCTTTGTTGGCTCTTTTTTTTTTTTTTTTCTTGGTGGGGCTTAAAATGAAACCAGAGGCAGAGGGAAATTCCATGAGGTGTGAGGTCCGAGGGCTTGTGTAGCCTCTCCAAGCATCACTGAGTCTGCACAACAGCTGTGGTTTCTGGTGGCTCCATGTGCCCGGGTAGAAAGGTCTCACCTGGAGTCCCCAGGGTGTGTGCACCTCAAGGTCAAAAGGGCAGAGCGCGGTCACCATCGAGAGGGTCCGTGGCATCAGAAACACAGCTCGGTGTTAATGTAGTGTGTGGCACTTCAAAAACACTAAATTACGATAGTTGCTCAAGGAGTGGGGAGATGGCTCAGTGGAATAAGTGCTTGCCTGGCAAGCGCAGGGACCTGAGTTCAATGCCCGGTTCCACTAATAAAAGGGGTAGGGGAGACTGGCTACTCCACCCTGCAGGTCAGCACTGGGTAGCGTCAGTGAGAGCACAGGGCAGGGTCTCCGTGGTGGTGGCCCCTGAACCTGTGGGGCTTGTGTGTGCTTGTGGAGCAAAAACCAAAAGCATCGAATGCCAAGCCTGGCTGGGCACTGAGCGTGAAGCTGTGCGTGCATGCAGGGCTCTTGGGTCTCACTGCCCGGAAGGGCTGGAAGGCAGCAGCACAGACCCAAGAGCCCTGCATGCACTCATGCTTTCTGGGGTCCCTGGATTCACCCTGGTGACCCAGCTGAGCATCTGCAGGAGAGGAGGAGGGAGGTTTGCTTTCTGGGGAGCAGGCGCAGGTGCCCTCCTGCCTGGCAGTGTCCCAGGGAGGCTTAGTCCTAGGCAGAAATCAGTGTGGCCTCGGAAGCTGCATTCTTTAAAGGTTGAGCCAAAAGCATATACAGCCTTCCAGGAGGCTGAGGCATGAGGATCACAAGTTTGAAACTAACCTGGCAACTTAGTGACTGGGTGACACCATCTTCCAAACACAAGCATTAAAAGGGGGCCGGGAAGGTAGTTCATTGCAAAGCCCCTGGTACTGAAAACGCAAAAGCATATATACAGCTGACAGCAGATTATAACAGACAGAAAAATGAGTATACAGAGGCAAGCGGGCAGGGTCCCAGGGAGATGTGAATGGTGCTCATGGGTGGGAGCCAAGGGCTGTGTCTCTGCGCTACCTGGAGAGCACAGGCCTGTGTGGACTTTCTTCAAGTCAGCAAAGCAAAAAAAGAGCTGCTATGCCCTTTGGACCACAGTCTGTCGGCAAAGTCCTGCATACATGGAAGACACAGACTCCCGCTGCCTTCTTACCTAATGAGTCTTTGGGGAGCGTCATCCATCTGGGGGGGACCCTTCTCACACAGATTTTGAAATTCCCGGAAGTTTAAAGTGACGCTAAGTCTCAAGCCAAGAAGGCCGAGGAGGCGCTCAAACTCCTCATCTTTCAGGTTGAAGAGTAGCCGCTGAAGCAATCTGTGAAGATCACGCATGTTGATTATGCCATCCCTGTCAGTGTCTATTTTAAAGAAGGCAGAGTAGGGGTCCTAGAAACAAAACGCACAGTCAGCGCACTGCCCCTCCGCCTGGGGCTGCTGACTCCCTTCCAGCCCCACCTCTCCCCTGGGGCTCCTGGGATGAGAAGGGAGGACAGGGCTGCAGGGAGGAAGGTTCATGGCCTTTGGTGGCTCCCTTGTTTTCCTGGTCCTGTTTTGCATTTTCTAGAAATCAGACACTGAACTCTTTAGCTCCCTCTTTCAAGGGGGGCAGTTGGGGCAGGGGCAGAGAGGAGCTGTCCTCTTCCTCCCACCCAGGGTGTGGTGCTTGTACCCCGTGGCAAGTGAGGAGTGGATGCTAGGGCTTTCTAGTGCACGTCAGGTTGTGCTCTGCGTCTTGGGAGGCTTTCACAAGGCAAGGCCACTGCTGTCTACAGGCAAACAGACTGTTGCCCACCAGGGAGCCATCAGAAAAACCAGGAGAGCCCCAGATTCCAGTCATGCCAATGAGGAAACACAGGCTCCAGGTGACTGAGGGTCAGCTCCAGAGGCCGCTTGCACAGATGCAAACCCAGCTCGGCCACTCACTACTGGGAGACTTTGGGCAGGCTGACCAGACTTCTGCTTTCTCATCTGAGACTTGGAGGCACAAAGTCCCCTCCTCTGCCTGCCGGGAGCAGGGACAGGGCTGACACATGCTGCCTGGCCCCTTCTGTGAGTGCTCTACAGTGCTGTGGGCCACAATTTCTGTTGCCCAAACTCACACAGCCCGTGGGGGCTCTGCCTGGGTCCAGCGCCTGTTTGCTGCTAACGAGCTCTGCCCTTGTCCCCATTCTTGCCACAGTCCCTCCTGCAGAAAGCAAGCCCTGCAAGGCTCCGATCACACGTGCCAGGACGCAGTGGGAAGATCTAGCAGCTTTCTCTCTCCAATCACTCGCCAGCCGGTCAGTGCCAGTATGTAGTGGCTGTGCTATGTGCTGTAGACATCAGTTACAGAGCTGGTGCCCCTGCCTCTCCACGTCACTGCTGCCCTGCTGGGTGTCTAACTGGCGGTGGCCTCACCCTCTGGGGGCTTCAGCCCCATCTGTTTGCTGAGCCCTATGGAACCCCAGCTCCAAGCCCTTGCACCCCCATATCTCCATCAGGCTGGGCGTTTCCTCCTAGATGGCAAACAGAGCAAGGCACAGTCAAGCTCCAGCTTGCATCCCTGCACACCCGTTCCTGCGTATGTGTCCTGTCTCTGCCTCTGCAGGGGCAGCTGCTGGGCCTATGCACCTGGAGATCCCTCTCATTTGCCCCCACAATCCCCACATCCCTTGTATCTACTCAGCCCCCATCTGCACGCAGAGTGCGACTGGACTCTGCCCTGCTCCCCAGCTGTACTCATCCCTTTCTGATGTCACTGGGACACCATACTAGACACCCACGATTTAAGAAAGAGAGGCTTTAACGGGCCTCAGTTTTCAGTGGTCCATGGTCTACCTACTCTGGGGCAGAAAGGGCACGTGGGGGGGCTTGGTGGAGGACAGCCACTCCCCTCACGGTGGCCAGGAAGCAGAGGGCAGGGGGCAGCGAAGACAAGAGTCCTTTCTGGCACACCCCAGGGACCGCCTCCTAGCAGCACAGGCAGCCACAGCCCCACCGTGGGGCGCCATGATGAGCATCGCCCCATGACCCAACTGTCCCCCAGACTTGGAGCAACTCTCAAACCTGCCTCTGCACCCGCAGCTGCTTCTTCCCCTTCCAGAGTCCCCAGGTCCCTAGGAACCCCTTAGGGGTACTGTCCTAGCCCACATGCACGCCCGTACGGCTCCTGCAGCTCCCACTGCTCATCTGCTCTGCTCCTTCCGAAGTCCCCTCCTGCTGCCCTGGGCTCCTTGCCTCTGGCCCAGCTGACCTCTGCCCCCTGAGGCTGCCAGGTGGATCCGCAAGCCCTATTTTCTGCAGCATTGGCTTGCCTGGCTTCTCCTTGCTCCCTGGCTCTGTGCCTGAACACTGCCTCTCCTGAGGGCTGGTGCCTGACCCCTCAGACAACAGTACTGCCTGGGCCCCTCGGCCTCACCTTTCTGCATGGTGCATATCCCTTCTGCTATGCTGCAGATTTAAAATACATACATACATATATATATATACTCGATACAGGGTCTTGCTACACAGCTCAGATTCCTAGTGATCTTCCTGTCTCAGCCTCCCCAGCACTGAGATTACAGGAGTGCCACTGTGTCTGTTTTGATGGCCAGCACAGCATGGGGTTGGCACAGCACGCAGTACGAGGGATAAAACCCCAGTCCTTGTACTTGCCTAGGTAGGCACTTAGACCACTGAGCTATCCACCTGTAAAATGGGAATGTTCACATATATTGAGAGGTTAAACGAGATGAGGCCCTGTGGGTGACGCATCTGGTTCACTGTCCGGCATGTGGCATGGGGTCTCGGTGACAGCAAGATCACAGCTGTGTGGCCGGGGTGGTGGCCAGTCTTGGGGCGTGCGGTGTCTGGTCAGGGGTGGGTGCTGTTGAGACCACTGCCAAGGCCAGATGCCCGGGAGGGAAGGGGATGGGAGAAAGGCAGGGCAGAAGCGTAGCTCACAGGAGTGCTTGCTCAGCAGCACGCAGAGTGCACGCTCAGCCCTGAGGGAGGGCCCTGGACAGAAGCTGATGCCGCAGGCTCCTTTGGGTCAAAAATCAGCATGCAAGGCTCCTCAAAGAGCCTGGATTTGGCTTGGTGCCAGGGCAGGTCCCCAGGCCACCTGCAGGTCACTGTCCCTGCTCCCTTGGCGCCCCAGTGGCTGCCAGGGTGTGAGGGAGCCAGGCAACGTTGATCTGGTCTCTAAGCCTGATTGGAGGCTGCGTTGGAGCCCTTGCTTCCAACTTGACTAGGCCACAAGCCCATAATGCCAGCAGCAGCAGCAACATTCTAGCCAATTCAGAAGCTTCCAAATGCCAAGATCAGGCCAGCAAGCCCCGGTGTGACCTGTGCCCGGCCTGTGTCACATTAAAACTGGGGTAAGGGTTTTTATTTTAGCCACTGGATTATAAAAACCTTCCATGGGGTGCTGGGGAGACAGCTGGGAGGTCTAAGTGCTGGGCTGGCAAGCACAAGGACCTGGGTTCAATCCCTAGTACCGCATGCCACACCAGCCCCCAGAACCCTGGGGGTGTCACGCTGGCCACCAAAACTGGACGTGGTGGCACATGCCTGTAATCCCAGCACTGGGGAGGCTGAAACAGGAGGATCAAAACAAGTCTGAATCATGTAGTGAGAACGTGTATCAACAACAACAAAAATAAATACAATAGAAAACCTTCCATGGGATGGAGAGGGTATCAATGGATGACTACTGAATCATTTCATTTTTAATTTTTTTTAACTGAAGACCATTCTAGAAAATACAAGACACACTTCCTCTGCAGCCAAGCAACACTTGGACAACAGTGCTGCTGGCCTGGAGCTGGGCAGCCCTGCCCCATGTCACAGGCGAGGGTGGCTGAGGGCACCATCGGCTCCCTGTCTCTCTCCTCCTTCACTACTCCCAGGACCCCTGCCTCCTCTCAGTGGTGCCCTGTTGGTTCCCAGAGCCTGCTTCTGGCTGGGTGTTGGCATGGATACAATCAAGAGGATCAGTGTTCCTCTGCCAATACATTCAGTGACCAGATTTTCCAAAGCAAAAATTGGGAAGCACAGTCTGGCAGTGGCAGAGAGTGTCCCAAGTAAGGCCAGCCTAGAAAAGCCCCAGGTGGACCCTTGTGATCAAAGGTCCATTTAAAATGGGAGGGGGTGACCAGGGGACTATCCAGCGGACAGTCTTCCGGAACACAGGGAGACGGCTTGGAGCCCGTGACCCCCTGCACCCGAGTCTCTCCTTGTGCCCCCTTCTCCCTTCTGTCCCCTGACTGTCCCCTCTGCCCACTGCATTAGGGCCCTTGCTAGTTCTCCAGGACCCCTCTGCCCTCTGTTGGAGACACGCCCCTTCCTACTCGAATCCCCTCTTTACTCAGTACCAAACTGGTTTACAGCTTTCTGTCCCTGTCTGTGTTTCCTAGGTGTTGTCCACTTCCGTTTTCTGTCGCCACACACACAGGAAGCACACATCTCTGCCACAATGAGCCACGGTCATTGCCTAGCGCCATCAGCCGTGCCTGCCTCGATTCCCCTGTAAAGAACTTGCTTTCCCTTTCCTACCCAGAACTTGACGGGGGCTTCAGCATCAGTTTGGGAGGTGGCCACCTCCTCCGGGAAGTCCACCCAGAGGTCTCAGCACCTGCATCTTGGATGAGCCTGAGCTCTGCACAGCATTTAATGCAGGCTGTAGCACGCAGCAAGGGTATGACTCCAGCCTGGTGGCGAGCCAGTGGGGTGGAAGGGATATGTGGGTCCTAATGGCACTGACCCGGCGTGGCAGGGCCCCTCTTTTTTTCCTACTTGAGTGTCAGCTGGGGACCTTAGAGAATGGCCACCATATGCCAAGCTGCTCCTCCCCTGGGGCAAGCACACCTCAGACCATGCTGAGTCTGGCTGGGGAGAGCCCCGAGTCCCCTGGGGTGACAGGGTCTCATACTAGCATGGGCTGCTTGCTGCAAGCAGAGGCCAGACCTAGACAAGCTGAGAGTTAAACAGTCACACTTTACCCGGAACAGCTCCTTCAGTCTCTTGGGGAAAAGTTTCAGGCATTCTTCAGCAGTTATAAAGTGGCTGTTCAAGTAATTTTTTGAAGAAATCGGTGTCTGGGGTGGCGTCGCAGCCAGCCCGCTCGTTTTAGTGTCTGAAACAGTGGCATAAATCATAAGACGTCCATTAGTGCCGCGCCTGCCTCTTTATCTCTACTCCAAAGCTTTCTTTCCTCCCCAGACCTTGCTTAATGCTCTCGGCTAGGGCATCCCGAGACATGAACGTGGCATTAGCTGTGCTGTGCACAACCAGCCTGCTTTCCCTCCCAGGTCCTAGAAGTGCTCCTTTGATCACAAGTGGCATTTGTTTCCAGACTACCAGGACATGTCGCCTGCATGTCCTGCAGTCTGCGCTTGCCTGGTGTCTCTGTTTTTCCTTGAAAGCCAGGACCCTGTCATGTTCATTCCTCTCCTGGCTCCCGGACAGGATTCCACCCTCCTCGTGGTCCCTAGAATCATGTCCTGAGGACAGCAGTGTGATTTGGCTCCCGCTTGTCAACAGGCATTTCCTGGGCATGAGTCTGCTCTGTGCCACGCTGGGGGATCCACGTGGTCCTCAGTTCTTTAATGACCCAAACAAGCAGAAACCTTAAACATGCCTCATCTAAGCATCACACTACATGCTGTGTGTTCTGTGCAGAGCAGAAGGTGGGGTGTGCGGGTCCCCCCAGCTCTGCAGGCAGCACAGCTGAATCTAGGCATGGCCTGCTGGGTCCTCTGCTCACCCACTGCACCCTGGCTTTGGCCTCCCTTAACAAAGGGGATGGCCTCCACCTGAAACCCAGCAGTGTCCATCTGTCCAGGGTATCAGAATGTGGCCTTGTCTGTGGCAGGCTGGACCCTAGTACATGGTCATAGATTCCCTGTTGGGTGTGGTCTGCAGGAGATGGGGGCGGGTGCTGGCAGGTTGCATCATCCTCTGGTCTAGGTTTAAGCTTGGCCTCTGCTGCACCCCCCCACCCCAGAGCAGGGCCTGGGCACCATCTGCAGATGCCCTGACCCCTCAGTGGTGCCCACCACTGACCCCAGCAGGGTTTCTCCAGCCTGGCTCTCCATCCTACAGCCAAGCAGCTGGAGGGGCAGGGGGACAAGTGGGTGGGGCAAGAGCAGAACAGGGACCCTCAGCAGCCCAGGCCTTGGGGAGTGTTTCCCCCCACACTCTCGGCCCCAGTTGCTCTCAAGAAAGGAGGCACAGGGCAGAATAGATGGGGGAGGTGTGCGCCAGCTGGCACGTGTGCTGCTTCCTCCCCTTCCTTATGTGACCCTTCAAGAGTGTCCGACACTTACCGAGAGGCCAGACTCCCAAAGGCCGCTTGGCCTCCCTTGGCCCACAGGCTGCAGCCGCCCTCCGGCTTGCCAAACCCCAAGATGGCAGGGCTGTGTGGGGCCCTGGCATTGAGCCAACTGGGTCTCTGAAGGAGCTGTGGTCACCTCCCACGGCCAAGGTCACTAGGGCCAACAGCCATCCTGCAGGGCACCCACAGCGGAGAGGAGGTCCAGACCTGGAACGCAGCTGTGCATTCCTGGTGCCCCCCGGTTGTGCGCCCAGACCCCGCCCTGTACCCATGGCACAGGATGGGCCTCCCTGTCTCCTCACCACCTGGGGGCTGTGGGGACCGTGACTAGGGGGTCTCTTAGAATCTCTAGCTCCCCAAATGTCAACAGGGAGGCCTGCCATTTGCCCGGCCTGGGAGTGGCACTAATGCAAGCTAGCTAGCATCCTTCTGAGAAGAAAACCTTAGGGCATGGGGTGTGACTGAGAGAACAGGCTTTGGAGTTGTCTAGGACCCGGCGTGCTCCAGGTGAGTGAAGGAACACCAGGGCCAGCTCTGTGTTTCCTGGGCCTGTTCCCAGCCCCGGAACACACATTGGCTGGACAGCAGGGGCCGTGCCCTCAAGCCCAGCTGCTTGCTGGCGCTGGCAGGATGGGCTTGCGGGGATGCGCAGCTGCCTATACCTTCGAATCCCGCTGTGAAGTCCAGGTAGCTCATCCCCTCCTTCTTATAGCCAATTTTCGTAGCCAGTAGCAAGAACTGGGCCTCATCCATGGGCATCCCACTGTCTTCCAGTACCTGGCAGGGAAGAGGGGCCCCAGAGAGCAGTTAGGTTGGCACCAGTGCCCTATTCCGCTGAGCTCCTCTCTCTTGGGACTTTTACTGGCCTATCCCCCTGGGGCCTGTATTTTTTGACTGCATGGGTGAACAAAGAAAGGACCCAGCATCACCTGCGCAGGTGAGTCGGCGTGGCACGTGGGCACACAGGAGCTCTGTGTAGCACCAGGCTCACACAGCTCTGCGTGACACCTGGGTCAGTGTAGCTCCATGCACCTGAACTCACAGTAGTTCAGCAAAGTGGTGGGGGGGCCCGCCACTCATTCACCCTCATTCATCCCCATTCACAGCTGCTGTCACTGTGTCTGAGGAAACAGACACAGTAATGCAGGGCAGTATGAGGAGGGAACACGTGGTTTTCATTGTGACTGGTGGCCACCGTGGGAAGCCTGTGGCTGTTTGACGGAGGGCTGTCCGTGGCACCCTCCTTCCTCCCCCTGGCTGGTCTACCTGCTGGTCATGTTTCCCACCAGGGCCTGAATGGGAACTTGGGCAGGCTTGTGTGACAGGAACTCAGGGCCGTCTTTGCCACCTGCAAGCATCCCAGCCTGGTCTTGCAGGGCGAGGCCCAGCATAGGCCTCAGACAGTGCATTGACAGAGAGCTGCGCCCGGAGCAGGTGCTCTGCAGCCCATAGACAGCTTGGCTGCTCGCTTTAAAAAATAACTTTATGTTTTGAAAACAATTGCACATGAATTATTCATGGAAAATTTGTCCTGCTTAGTCCTTTCACAAAAACATATGTAATAGAGGGAGAATGTCTGTAGGCAAATGTTTCCCAGCCTGGAGGGCTGTGAGCGTGGGAAGCGGAGCAGGCCTCAGGCGGCCGGCCTCGTGCTGGCCCAAGGGGCAGGTGCCCAGCGCCCAAGCAGGTTTTTCCAGGCTGCCCACAGACAGGGATAACGCCCCGCCTCTCCTGCATCTCCTGCCTCCTCTGTCGCTTCACTCCCCCCCCCACTTCAGTTCTGAAGAGAGCTCTGCGGTGAGCGACCTGGGTTTATCACAGCCCTTGCCAGCAATTCACAGTGCAGTGCAAGGCTGTACTGCAATCCCAATAAAACAGATACTTTTTTTCAGCACAGGGGATTGAACCATAAGCCTCTGCACTGAGTTATATTCCCAGCCCTTTTTATTTTTTACTTTGAGACAAGGTTTGGTAAGTTGCGCAGGCTAGGCTCGAACTTGGATCCTCCTGCCTCAGCCTCTCAGAGTGCTGAGATTGCAGGCCCTCTCCAACAGGCCCTCTGAAGTGTGTTGTTAAACATGTATCCACTCTAGCCACTTCCCGTATCTTCTCTAGGAGGTGTATTCCTGAGAAAGGCCCTCTGAGTGTGACAGGCTGTGGCCTGGCGTGCTCCGGTTCACCGCACGATTGCTCCTGTCATCCTCGGGACATGATGCGGGCTGCAGGCTGATTCTTCCTGGCCTGCCCTGCACTTCCTGGAGCAGTAGCTGGGCACTGCACGAAGCTCAGGGCCCCGGCGGGTGGTGCCTGGAGGCCGCGCTGAGTGAAAACCCCCCTGCGCTTCCCAGCCCAGCTGCCGCGGAGCAGCTGGGCAGAGCTGTGCGCCCGATTGTGCGTGACACTCGTCCCCTGTGCCATCTCTGATGAGCACCCTGACTTGGAGATGTCAGCTATTAGTCACCAGGCAACCTTGTGGCACCTGTTACTAACTTTGCAAATAAGCATCCAAAAGAGTCGCCTCGCCCACGAGGCGGACCGGCCACCTCCTGACCCAGCTCTTGTCTTATCTGTCTTTTCCTCATGCCTGCTGCTGTCTCTCCCCGGGGTACAAAGGACCCCAGTGAGAGACCAGCAGATCCCGATGGGCAGAGGAGGCTGGAATCCCAGCTCTCTGCGTCCGACTGCTTTTTTCATTCTGCTTTTACAGCTCCTCTCTTTGATTTTAGGTTCTGGCAATTTGTCTGATTTTTCTCTATTTATCCTCCAGGTTTTCTGAGCTCCTAAAATCTATACATCTAGTCCTTTCACCCGAACCGAAAAGTCTCAGCCACTATTTCTCTACCTAAGTTTTCTTCTCTAATTTTTGTCTCGCTGCCTCTTGATTCTGACTACAGCAAGATGAGACCCTTTGCTATCATCCACATTCCCCGGAGGCAACCCTCTTTTCTGCTTTTATTTTTTGACCTTTTTCTCTCTTCTTCAGTTCACCTAACTTCTACTGAGCTGGCTTTAAGCTCGGAGTCTCCTTGCGTCATCTTTGTTTGGTGCTTAAGCCATCTGGTAAGATTTTTATTGGATGTCTTATTTTTCAGGTCTAGGTTCCCATCTTCATTCCCTTTGTTTTCTTCTTCTTCTTCCTCAGTGCTGAGACTTGAGCCCAGAGCTTCAGACTGATCTATGTCTTCACCTTTTTTTATTTTGGTACAAGTTTTTGGCAGGTTGCCTGGGATAGATGTACAGACTTGCAATCTTCCTGCCTCAGTCTCCCAGGGGGCCAAAATTAGAGGTACGCACCTCCCACAAGATTCATTTTCCTTTGTATCACTAACTGGGTCTATAAGAACTGCTTTCAAGTCTATGAGGGTGTCTTAGTGACTTTTCTCACCCCGGGGACATAATACCTGACAGTCACTACTTAGAGGAGGAAAGGTTTATTGGGCTTCATAGTTTGTGGAGGTTTTGGTCCAGTCGGCTGGCTCTAAGGCAGGGCAGCATGGCAGAGGGGCCTGCCCACCGCAATACCCAGGCAATGTCCCTGGAGCACTCCTTCCAGTGCAGCCAACCAGGCTTCCACTAACCCTTCCAGAGACACCACCAGGGCTCAGGAAAAGCCTTCACAGTCTTCTCTAGTCCTGGCCATGCACATACATACACACACGGACACACACAATCTGACCTTCCACATCCCATCACCTTCTAACTTAAACAGTCGCTTGTAATAGCCAAACACACCTCAGATCCCCCAAAATTAGTACTGGACAGAAAGGTCACCTCTGTGTTCCCGGAGCACAAAGTCAATCATTGAATAAAGAGACAAAAAGGGGAGCTGGAGAGATAGCTCAGTGGCATAAGTCTCTGCCTGGCAAGGATAAGGTCCCAAGTTTGATCCCTGGCACTGAAAGAGAGAGAGAGAGAGAGAGAGAGAGAGAGAGAGAGACAGAGAGAGAGACAGAGAGAGAGACAGAGAGAGAGACAGAGAGAGAGACAGAGAGAGAGACAGAGAGAGAGACAGAGAGACAAAGAGAGACAGAGACAGAGAGAGACAGAGACAGAGAGAGAGAGAGAGGAAGGAGGAGGAGGAAGAGGTTTGCAAGGTTCTCCTGTGAGATGCCAATCAGACAGAAGCAGGGGAGAGGTTCACCTGTCTGCTTGAGCCAGAGACATGAAGGACACACTCCTAGGAGAAAGTGGGATTCAGGGGCACAGAGTGTTGTTCCTTGACTGGAAATTTTCTAAATAAAGCTATCCCTGGGTTTTCTCTTTCACAGGCAATGGTGTTTCTATGTCTTATTCAAACTTAGTGAGACAAATAAAACAGGCAAACAGAGGCTTTGTAGATGCTGGCACCCCATTCCAGTGACACTGGATCTTGCCAACCCCCAGCCACCAGGCCCACAGAGCTGGGCCACCCAGGATTCAGGCATGGCCTGAGCATCAGCTGGGATGATCCAGAGGGGCATGGGGACCACCAGAGCCACGGTGGGAAGGAGTAAGCATCTTACAAGAATTCTCATTTGTACTTGGGTAGAAAATTTGAGCTCTTCTGGCAAAGGCTTCCCGGGACACTCAGACTCACCCACACCACCCCAGCAAGACAGAACTTCAGGAGCCAGGAAAGGAGAGCAGGGCAGATGTACGCTCCTGGCCTGTGAGGCCAGTATGGTCTCTGGCCGCAGAAGTGTCGTGCAATTTCTCTTTGTGAAGAACAAGGCTGACAACGAGGGGCACAGAGCACCCCAGATAAGAAGAGGGGAGCACAATGGCAGTGGAGAAGGTTTCTCAAGCAGAGACCCCAACAGAATATGCCAAGGGCAGAGCTGGCTTCAGTGCTTGCACCTGGCACTGCCCAGGCAGGAACGTGAGCCTCACAAGGGTAAACAAGAAAGAGGCTTGACTGGTGACACAAGAGGAGCTGTGACTTTCCTTGGGCATTGGATTTAGTACACCCAGCAGCGAAACCTCCACAAGCGCATGACCAATTCCCCTACACAGAGGAAGAGGTCAGCAGTGAAGGAGGTTGCGTAAGCCTCTGTGTGCTCTAAAGATGAGGCTGGTAAGAGCCAGTGGGGCACACAGCTGCCTGCACACAAGGACACTGGCTCAGGCTCAGCCCTGTGAGGGCGCAGCCTCACCTCCGCTTTTGCAGGGGGCAGTGGGGAACATTGAGTAAGTGTTGGGGGTGCTCAGCTGGGGCAGCCTGGGACTGCTTGCAACAGGCCAGTGCGGATCTGGCCATGTGTAGAGCTCCGTGTTCACAGAGCAGAGCGGTAACCACGTGCCTGGGCTCAGTGCCTCTTTCTGGATCTCAGTACGCAGGGTCCCCCCCACCCATAGCAGTGCTTTCATGGCCAGAGACTTTGGATACAACTGCAGCACTCCCCTGAGTTTAGGGATATCCAGTCCCCAGGACAGACCTATGTGGCAGCCAAATCTGTCCAACCCGGTCCACAGAGAGGAGCCAGCCCCATGCTTGCAGCATCCGTGAACTCACACCATGTTAGTCTTTGCTTTCCTTTTTGGTTGTAAGAATGATGATGACAATGATGACAGTTGAATTTCATTTGCTTATTATTTATTTATTTGATACAGGGTCTCACTATGCAGCTCAGACTCAAAGTGATCCTCCTGTCTCAGCCTCCTCAGCACACAAGCCTGTGCCACCACACAGGGCTGACACAGCATACAGTGGCTGGAGATTGAACCCAGTCCTTGCACTTGCCAGGCAGGCACTTAGACCACTGAGCTATCTCCCCCGCCCTTGTCTATCTCTCTTTTAAGTATACTGCCCCTGCAGAACCCAGCAAGATGCAAACTACGCTTGGATGGCACAGGACGACAGGGGTAGCAGAAAGCTGACCCTCACTGCAACCTTCAAAGCTGTGAGAAGAGAACTCCGTCTGGGAATTAAAACATGGAGCTGACCTGAGAGCTTCTCCAGCCCAGGCATAACTGGTTATCTGCACCAGGCACGGATGATCTCAGGACGAACCCTGCAGCCCGGCTCCTCCGTGCACATGCGCAGCAGCGTCCTCCACGAGCGAAGCCAGTGTTCAGCATCAGCAACCGTGGACCGCCGAGGCGCGGGCACCCAGGCCCTTGCTCCTTCCGGCAGGCGTGCTTCATCCTGGAAGTCGGGCTGGCCGCGCCAAGGGCAGCAGTGGCCACGGACTTTGGGAGCCGGGGCTCAGGGACACGAGCTGGCGCACGCCTGCCTCGGGGGAGTCCTTGCCACCGTGGGCCCTGTGTTCCCGCACATTCTATGTTCTTGACTTCAAAAAGACATACGCTTTTAATAAACAAATTCAATGCAAGTCCAGGGATGATCTCCGTGACAGATGTGCGACCGCGGGGAGGGTGGGGGTGGGGCTGGGGGGGAAGGAAGTTCAAGTTTTAGGTGCAGAACACAAGCCTGGCCCTAGCAGAGCCGAGAACACCCAGAGAGGAAGCAAGCTGAGGACGGATCTGTTTTCTAAATTACAAGCCGTATTGCACTGATATAGAAATAGACGAGTAAGTCAGTGCAGTGGAAGCTTTCACGTGGGCGGTCTGGTTCAGTGAAAATCCCACAAATGGCGAAGTGAATGGCTCACCTCAGCCGGAAATACAGAAGAGTCTCGCCTTATATCATATTAAGAACAAGTTCCATGTGAACATTTGCATCTTAAAATAAGACACTGCATTTTAAATTTTCTTGCAAGAAGTCAATTGGAAAGATAAGGGTTAGAAATGCAAATTAAAATAATGAATATAATTTGGACTATAAGGCGTTAGCACACATTAAAATTTTTATTATACTCAAAGTTGGTAAATATTTGAATCTTAGGAACTCCCAAACTTTCCTAATAGGAATGAATTTGATAGGCCCTTTGGAAATGTGCTATAGTAATATGTATTAAATACTTAAATGAGTGTTACTCAATAAAAAATATCATAAAATAGTAATAACAATAGTTAACACCCTGTGTATCATAATCTTGAAAGAAGTTATTCAGAGTACAAGACATAACCAAAGAAAGCTCTCTTACAAATAACAAATAGATGCTAGCACAAAACTTTCTCTTCAATGAACTAAGAGAAACTAGAAGAACACATGAAATAAATTAGCATATATATTAAATATATTTGAAAGAACAGAATGTCAATTTAGGCAATTAGTTGAACTCTTCTCTGCTGTCCATTAACTTAGCTTCTATTTTGCTGTTTATTTGTATAAATATTTTGAGTTACTCATATAAGAGAAACTGCAATAACTAAGCTGCATTTGGCTCCCTTCACTTAATGTTCTGTCCTCAAACTGTAAGGCAGATGGTCAGGCAGGGAGCAGGGCACATGGGACAGCGAATGCCAGGCAGGGAGCAGGGTCCATGGGACAGCGAGTGCCAGGCAGGGGAGCAGGGTCCATGGGACAGCGAGTACCAGGCAGGGGGGCAGGGCACATGGGACAGCGAGTACCAGGCAGGGGGGCAGGGCACATGGGACAGCGAGTGCCTGGCAGGGAGCAGGGTCCATGGGACAGCGTGCACTCTGTGGAGATATGAAGGTGTCACGGTGAAATCCCCTGTTCTGTGTAATTGTTATGCTTCACTAAGAAAGAAGTTATTATCTGATGGTAACAAAATCAACTGCTGGGGAGATGGCTCAGTGGAATAAGTGCTTCCATGACAAGCATAAGGGTCTGAGTTCAATCCCCGGTTCGAAAGAAAGAAAGAAAGAAAGAAAGAAAGAAAGAAAGAAAGAAAGAAAGAAAGAAAGATCAACTGCAAAATCAATAATAAAAGTTAACCAGAAAACTCCAAATGTTGGAAAGTGAGATTCACTTTTATTTTGTCTTTTTTTGAGATAGGGTCTTGCCATGCAGTTCAGGCTGGCCATGAGCTCACTTTGTAGCCCAGGCTGGCCTTGAACTATTCTGTGCCAAGAGAAGCCAGCCCCTGTGGCCCAGGGGAGACACACACGGCCAGCAGGGCGCAGGCCCCACTGTGAGTCATGAGAACCTCAAGGCTGGTCACGCCCTTCCAACATCCGCAAGGCCGGGCTGTTGTCCACAGCAGGAAGCTCCAGAACTGAGTAGTGCCTGCTCCTCCCAGCGTGGCCTCACTGCCCTGCTGAAACGGTGATGCTAGATCCCAGGCTCATGGGTGAGCGAGACCAGACGTAGCTCGAAGCCCGCAGCCTTCAGCTTGAGGGCCCTGGCCGGGCCCCAGCAGGGTGCAGAAGCCGACACTGCTGTCTCCTGCTCTTGCTCTGGCCTCTGTCACTGTGTGGACGCATCCATGTGTCACTTAGTATGAGCAGCTGTGTCCCTCTTACTGTCCCTTTAATTCTGCAGTTCTCCCCTCATGTAATTGACCATTAGACATAGGAAGAGCTCTTCAAACATCTGCTTCATGTACTAAACAGAAGCAAATTTCCCAACAGAAGCTTTAAAATGAGAGGAGTGAAAATACTATTTGTCTTTTTAAAAAATCTAATTGACTCAGTCATAGTTGCTTACTTGGCTGTCTCCACCCAGGGGCTAAGGATGCGGGTTACCCGCTGTACTCTGGGGTCCCTGACCCTGGACGGGGAAGGGGGGGTAAAGACTGATGGAGGAGGGGTGTGCAGGTCTGATCAGACAGAAGGGGTGCAGGGCACTGCTGGGGAGAAGGGCAAAGCTCCCTCCTGCTAAACAAGGCAAGGTGCGCTGGTCTCTGGCAGCTGGGGAGGAGAAGGCCAGGGCTCCCTTGGAGCCCCTAATTTGGGAAACACAGCCCAGGAAGCATTCTGCAAGCCACCCAGGGGAGGAACACAAGGGAGCAAGCTCTCCTTTGGTTTGGTTCTCCTGCAACCTAACCAGTTCCTGGTCCAGTGCTTAGGCCGACTCGTTTACATACACAGAAGTCAAAAGGGGCCCTTTTCCTCGGCGAAGCTCAGGACAAGCAGGCAGAGCGTATAGGCCTTGGGGCGGCGGCTGCTGTGAGAGGAGGTGTGCAGGAGCCTCAGAGGCCTGCTTGGGCTTCCTCCTGCCCTGTGGCTGGAAGCTCAGCCTGCGCAGGCCAGCTGGAATGGTTCCATGCATATTACACACATCAGATGAATGGAAAGACAGATTACCCGAGAGGGTGTGGTATGACACCACTTCCTAGCCACGAGGGTGAAGATGCAGAACAGGGTGCTCAGTGACATCCAGGCAGTGGCACCTGATGCCTAGCAGTCCCCATCCAGCTTTAGATTCTACCCTGCCTTGGCCCTGGCACAGGAAGGGCATGGCATCTCTAGCTTAAAGCACCCAGGCCAATGGCCAGCGCTGCCCATCTCGTTAGTGAATAGCTGCTTGTGGTGCAGCCGAGCGAGCCGGGCTATGTGACCTGGCGCTCTTCCCTGGATCTTCTGGAAGGGAACCATGCAACAGTTTCACCACCTCATTGCTGTCACAGACTCGGAAGAAGAGAGGCAAAGAGCATTGTCATCTGTGACCAAAATGACAAGAAGAACTCCAGAGACGTTTACTAAAGCTAGCATGCTCTGGGCTGGGGATTTAGCTCAAACGGTGTGGCGCCTGCCCGGCAAGCATGAAGTTAAGAGTTCAATTCCTGCTGAACTCCAAAGGACGTCAACATCTGTCCCACAAAGCCCAAGGCCAGACACAGCCTTGAAACCTGCTACCATCATATCTAGCTATCCAGAGTCACCCCACCAGGACCAAATGATACCCTGAGGGCCTGCTGTACCCCCGGAAAGGCCACGCTGCACCCACGCTGCAGCACGCCCCGCACCCAACTGCCTCACGCCCAACAGGCTCCATGACATCCAGCCGCACACTACCATGCTGACAAGGCCTGAGTCTCACCTAGGGAGAGTCAGAGGCTGGCAGAGCGAGATGGATTTGATCCCAAGCTCCAGCATGGCTGAGTGACTCCGAGCCGCCAGCCTGAGTCCTAAGCTTTGGTTTTGTCTCCCGTAAAATCAGCACAGCAGAATCCCTCCCTCCCTTGCGGGGCACAGGCTTTGACACAACATGCACAAAGCTGCTTTGCAAGTGCTTGACCATTAGAGGACGGGGGCACCACCTCACCACCATTATTCATCCTTATCATCACCATCACTGCTGTTATAAGAAACCTCCAGAGAAGTCAATCAGTGCCAAAGCCTGACGGTGCTGCTGACGTGCGGTGTTCCCAGCCCCCACCGCTTGGGTGCTCTGGGGCGCTTCTAACCTAAAGCCTTGCTGTGCACAGCACGAGCCTGTGATTTTCCTCGTTCTGATGTCTCTGGTAGTAAAAGAGCACTGTCCATAAGTGATCTCTTTGACTGACAGTGATGACGTACAATGACATAATGCTTCGCAGCTTAGAGTTCAATCCCAGGACCGCCAGAGTGTCTGGCATCACCCCATGCTGCTGGCCTTCAAAGACAGTCGCAGCAGGATTTTTCTGGGAGACTAAACCCAGTGCAGCCTCAGGTAGGGAGCCAGAGCACTATGTGCCCACTTGTGTTTTTAATGAATTAAATTTTATGTTAAAAAGAAAACTTTTCTCTGCATGTTGGTCTACTTAGGGAATGGATTCTATCTCTCCCCTGGCCAGAAGTTCTGACTCCAATGTGA
Organism: Ctenomys sociabilis; assembly: GCA_004027165.1. Lineage (NCBI taxonomy): Eukaryota > Metazoa > Chordata > Mammalia > Rodentia > Ctenomyidae > Ctenomys > Ctenomys sociabilis. The sequence continues at coordinate 88,785 of PVKA01000742.1, forward strand.
ATGGAATTGGCATCCCTGTACAAGAGACCTCTGGTCCCTTCCTGCCATCTGGGGGCATGATAAGAAGCCAGCAGCCTGCATCCTGGGCTGCTCACCAGACCCCCAACCACAGTGGAACCAGTCTCAGGCTTTAAGCCCCCTGACCTGTGAGGGACAGGCGTCCTTTGTTCATGCCTCCCTCCACGAGGCACTCTGTCCCGGCAGCCAGGGACATGGTCCTTTCTAGGGTTTTACTTTGCCTTCTTCCCTTCACCCTGGGTCACCTCAAGGAGGAAGGGGAATTCCTAGGAAACTGGGCCTGGAGGAGGGAGCTAAGCACTGTGATGGCCACTGGCTGCAGCCTCAGGACAGCCAGTCATGAAGCAACCCCACAGAAGGGCTTGTGGGGCAGAGTGGGGCATGGGAGCTGGGGCAGGAGCACCATGCAGATGGGCACAGTGGCAGCTTCCCTTCTGGGGACCCCACAGGCACCGCAGTGTCCTTGTCCTCATTCTTGGCATCTGTTTGGGGCTCCCCTAGTCACTCTAGCTCCTCCCCAACCCCTTCCTCACTGCAGGCTGGTTTTGCAGAAGCCAGGGCCGCGCTGGTCTGCTTGAGGTATGTGCTGTCACAGAGAAAGATAGCAGAGGGAATGGTGGGGGAGGCAGGAGGACACTTGGCAAGCAGTGTCCTGGCAGAAGGGAAGGGGTGTGAAAAGCTGTGGGCAACGGGGACACCAGCCACAGGGGCTCAGCAGCCATGGGGAATGGAATAGCCTTGGTGGCAGGGATAGGAGGCTGGCGCCCTGGGAGGTGGTGGGCAGGGGAAGGGACGATGGAGAGAGCCAGAGCTGGGACAATGACCCACTGGACCACCCAGGGCCTCAAGAGCTCCAGGCAGGGTCTGGGTGGGGGGACCGGGCTGTGCATGATGGAGCCACAGGGATCAACACCGGCACGAGCCATGAGACGGAGGAGCCTGTCCCGACCTCAGGTGGCCCAGGTGAGCAGACAGAGGGCCAGGTAACAAGCTCACAGTCCCCAGGGTTGGTGCAGTCTTGGCACCACCATCCTCAGGGCAGTCCCCTCCCTGTCTGACAGCTCAGATGTGGACAAGCACTCCATTCCTGGCAGCTGGAGTGTACGTGGGAGTCACGAGGCTGCTGGGCCCTGCGACACCCAGGCCACCTGTGCACTAGGGACATGGCTAGTGCTGGTCACTCGGGGCAGGGGAGAAGGGAACAGGGAAGCGGGGGTCGGTACCACAGTACCACTGCATCCGTGAGCATCACCAGCTGCCTGCCTGCCACGCTAGCAATCCCAGTGCCGTCATTACATCCTTCCTCTCCTTACCCCTCATTCCCAAGAATTTTATGACTCTGGTTCCCTCTTCAGTCGCTGCTGTCTGCTCGCAGAGCATCAGACCCTCATCACTGTTGCCTTTCTGCTTTGTTGTGCCAGGGGCGGAGAGAGGCCTGGACTCTGGCCTGTGGGCTCTGCTCCCCACAAGACTGAGAAATAGGACGCAAAGCTGGGTACTGTGCCTGGCATGGGTGGGGGGGACCTGGGAAACGGGGTCCAAGACGACTCTTGAGGGCCGGCCAAATAGCTCAGTGGAATAAAGCACCTGTAAGCAGGCACAGGGGCCTTGGGTTCGATCCCTGGGCCTGCCGTGCTGAGAGGGCAATTGAGACTGGGTGTGGTATCTCGTGCCTGTAATCCCAGCTCTTGGGAGGCTGTAAATATGCGATCACTATGAATCTGATCTAGTGGTGAGATCCTGAGCACCTTGTAGACCCTTCCCTAAAATACAAAAAAAAAAAAAAAAAAAAAAAAAAAAAAAAAAAAAACGACTCTGTGGAAATAGACCTCACCACCAGCTTCTTTTGTTCTCCACATGGCTGCTGCGGCATAAAGGCACTAGCGCTTTCTTTAAAAACAGCAGAGGCTGATTGGCTAGAGGGACACCAGTTGGAGCTTGAAGCAATCACTGAGATTAATTTCTGAGGAGTCTGAGCAGAACCCTTCCAGCGGAGCTCTCCTGGGCAGGAGCTCCCCACTTCCCGTAAGCGCATGCAAATCAGCACCCAGCCTGCCCTAAATTCGTCTGCCAGATTTTTTCCTTCACTTTCTAGAGGAACAGACCCCAGCTCTGCGATCGCAGCAGCGTTGTGAGGACTCTTCCCCAGCAGGCAGGTGGCCCGAGCAGCTCTAAGCTGCCACCCCCACTCTGCCCCAACCTTGGATACCCAGTACAGAGCCACAGAGTGGGGTCAGCTTCTCTCTGAAGGAGAGAGACTGGCCTCGTTCTTGGCTGAAGAAATTTGCCAAAGACAGCATTTGGCCAAAAGGATCTTTTTCATTCACTGTAAGATGCCCAGAGGCGGATCTGTGCTGACCTGGAACAAGCGGGGCCCCTCTCCTGAGGACAGAAACCAGGGCCGCATGGCCCCCACCTTCCTTTTTTTTTTTTATTTTTGGCAGTACCGGGCCTACCTTCTTAAAATCACGCATGCCGATCTTGCGGTGCAGACCCTGGCTGACGGCCAGGAATCGCCTCCTGAGCGCCGGGTCCTGCCGCCTTACACAACTTTTGAGTTTTTCAATGACTTCGTCTTTGCTCATGTTCTTGGCTGTGGCAGTCCCGCCACTGGTAGGCTTCGTTCTGAAATCACAGGCAGGCACTCAGCACGCTGGCATCCACGGGCCCGGAGTCCACCACACATAGGCTCCGGAGGCCACGGAACCTGGCCACGGGCTGGTGGGGCCTGCAGGGGCACCCTGGGGGCTTGGGCGGGGCGCACTGGGCCGAACCTAGGCGGTTGCATGAACCGGAGAGATTTATAAGGGAGGGCCCCTGATAGAGCGTCAGGTTACAGAAATAGGCCACCGTTTGGTGAGTTGATGAAGAAGTCATCAAACATCTACAGAAAGGAAGGGAAGCCGGAGTTATTCTGAGTTCACTGATGAAATCAGCTTGATTTATAGAATGTACATTTCGAGGGCCAGAGCATGTACACGTAGGATAATTATTTCCTGAATTAGCTCTCTAGAAGATTAGAGGCCCCATTTGAGGGAATAAGGGAGACATCCGGCTGTGGTAGGGCCAGGACTTCCATGCGGCGTCTCCCCTGACTGCAGGGCAGTGTTTCTCCCTGAAACGCTGCGAGATTTTACGAGATGCTTAATCGCCATGACTTCTTTCATAGGCTTTGGGAAGCAAATATCTTATCACAAACTGTTTAACCTTTCTCTTGAAATGCCATCTCCCTGCTCATTTATAAAGCAGTTACTATTGGAAAGCCAGATATTCAAGTTCCATTAGCATATTATTAAAATATTCCCGTTACTCTACATTTAACTTTTTTAAAGGACTATAACTGAGCGAAGTGTGTGGTGTTTTACAGCTCTCATGGATTTACGATAAGCCATGAACCAGCAAGTTACTATAATCTCTTCGTTTCACGACGCCTGTATTTTTCAAAAGGAAGATCTAGAATAATCATGGCTGTAATTTTTAACAGAGTCACTGATTGTGCTTTATCGTTATGATTCAATTTGACAATTACTTCCATAATTTTATTATTCTGATTAGAAAATGTAAGCTGGCTGGCTGGTGTATTTGCAATAAACATGGTAGGAAGGGATCTCCGCTTCTGGAGGGAAGAGAAGTTCATGCAAGGTGCAGAACAGAGATGCAGTGGACAGTTCAGGAGATGAGCCCTGGGCTTGTGGCCCAGTCCTGTCACCACGTGTGGGAATGACCCAAGGGCAGTCTCCACCTCTGAAACTCCAGTGCTTGCATTTCTAAAAATTCAAGTACAGACTTGGTCATTTCTAAGTCTCTGCTTGCTCTAAAATTCCCCGACTCTAATTACTGTGCATAGAACACATCACCTTTCTTATTTATATACTTTTCTGCTGGATGGTTAAGACCTAGATAGAGCAAGACTTATATACCAACACATGAACTTTATGTTTCTTATGTGGTCAGTGAAGTCCCCTCAAGGTTTATCTTGTAGTCCTGTACATTATTCTGTAGATCCTTTGTCTGTGTCATCCATGTGGATGAGTCACAGCCAATGCTTGACCAGTTTGCTCTCTGTGAGAGCTTGAGAAAGTTTTCTCTTCATGTGACTCTCCCCAGGCACACTATAGAACTTCAATCTCTTTCCTCTGTGGCTCCATAATCTCCTTGTTCAGAAAATTTGGAGCTCACCTGAGTTTCATGATGTTGCAGTACAGGTTCTCCTATGTCCTGAGTCTTCACTGACCTTGAAAGGCTAGGCCCAAAATGTTGGCTGGCCTTGTGGATCTCCTATTTCTCCAACTCTGACTTGTGAACATAGGTTGTTAACCATCCAGAAGAAAAGCTGATTAGTATCCTGCAGCATATGCCATTCACTTTGCCTTATCTTATTTAAATAATAAACTGGGGCTGGGGAGACAACTGAGCAGTCTGCCCGGCAACTGCAAGGGCCCGGGTTCTACCCAGGTATTGCATGCCGTGCCAGCCCCAGAACACTGGGCATGCCATGCCGGCCACCAGAAGCAGGCGTGGTGGTGCCTGCCTGTAATCCTAGCATTAGCAAGGCTGAGACAGGAAGATCACTATGAGTGTGAGCTGCATAGCAAGACCCTGTAGCAAATAATAAATAAGTAAATAAGTAACTATTCCAATACTTAGCCAACAAACATTTACTAAATACCTCGTGTCCCCCCCCCCATGGGGTCTGAATGTGTCTTGCCCTGTGTTTTATTTTACCTCTGAGAGAGGGCTGACTGCTGTGGTTCTTCTCCTTTTTGAAAACGTTCATATGGCTGATCCTTTGAGGCAAGGATCGGAGAGACCGTGGAGGGGACACAAACTCTGATGCATGCCAAAAACTTCCTGTAAAGGATTTTTTCTGAAGTCACATCTTGAAATTTACAGCAGAGTCTGAATTTGAAAAAATAATTAGAGCACACACATCAGAATGGCTAAAACCGAACATACTGACTCTGTCGCTTCAGCACTGCTAAGATGGAGTGACTATAGGCTTCGCTCCCTGCCTGTGCAGCCACCTTGGAAAGCCGTCTGGAAATTGCCTGCACAGCCAGCAGCGGAGCCAGCCGTTCTGCTCCTAGGCATCTGCCCAAGAGAAATAAACATGTATGTCTACACAGAGTCATACGGTAGATACGGCTTTATCTGTAATAGCCCCAAGCTGGAAAAAGCCGCATGTCTAGCAACAGAGGATGCACATGCCAGCTAGTGAAGCCAGGCCATGAGTACTACTCAGTGGTGAAAAGGGATGAACTGCGAATACATCTGACAATGCCCCTGAAGCTCGGCACTGCTGCGCTTAGTGCATGGCGTCAGACCACAAAGAGGGCATCCTGTGTTCTCCTGTTTATGGAAAACCCTAAGAAGTGCGAAGAATCTACTGTGATCGCCAATGGGTGGGAAGGACCCATGGATGGCAGAAGGGTGTGGGGAGCGCTTCTTGGGTGGTGCAAAGGTGTGACGGCTTGGTCGGTGTCCGGTAAGGGTCTCGCGGATACGGACACACAATGAATTTTATCCACTTACATTATTTTAAACTGTGCAGCTTACTACACAAACTGTGCTTAGGTAAGGACATAATAAGTATAAAAAATGAATTTTTCTAAATTAGAAATTTTGGTATGGAGTCGAGTAAGTAGGTATATCTGAATCCTACCTATGTAAATGTTTCACATAAATGTAAGAAACCACTGATGCAGGACTCCTTGCTTTCTTTCCTTCCCTCCTTCTGTCCCTCCCTTGCATCTTGCTTTGTTTTCAGTGCTACAGACTGAAACCACTAAGCGACCCACTAGCCCTAGGGCTGATTTTTTTCAATGCTTTATTGTATTATTAGTATTACCTATTAGTATTTGAAAAATACATAGAAAAGGATTTAGGATTACTAAACATATTTGATAGAAATATTAAGTAAATAACTTCTGTGGCCAGAAAACTTACTTTCTTAAGTGTTCATTTGCTAAAAATGGGCAGAAGATGCGCATGACTTTCTTGAAATGATTCTGAGCAACAGACCCTGTATCTCTTGGGTCGTATGACTGCAGCATGTTATAGAAAGCCTGCCGATTCTTAGCAATCGCATCGCGAACCAGTTCTTCCACCTGACACAAGAAGCACACAGTCACGGGGCTGCACGTGTATGCCCAGCACACTGGCATTCTCGGATGGCGCAGGGGGACGTCACAAAGAGAAAGCTCAGTGCTACTCACCGAATCCCATGCCAAGGGCGGTGGGGTCTTAGCGCCTGCGCAGGGCGATGTTTTACTCACCTAATTGGGAAAGAGAAAGGACAGAAACATGAATTGCTCATGAAAAGCGTGGCAGTTTTGGAGGCAGGCGGCTGCCCACGAACAGAAGCCCTCACCCTAATGCCCAGCCGCTGACAGCAGGGCTGGAGGAGCCAGGGTCTCCGGGTGGGAGCTCCTCTCCCAGCCTTCCTTTATGCATTCCTGCAAGCACTTTGTGCATATGTTTCTCTTTAAAATATAAAGTGATGGGCCAGCGAGATAGCTTAGCCCCATAAGCACCTGCGTGGCAAGTGCAAGGTCCTGAGTTCAATCCCCAGTGTTGCGATAAATAAATAAACAAATAAATAACAAATAAAATGCACATTCACTTATGTGATCTCCATAATTTCTTGAATTCTATACTAACACATTGGTCCTGAAGTCACATGCACAAACAGATGCTAAGGTGTTCGTTGTGGTAAAATTTACCAAAAGAAATCACTGAGATTATAGTAACAAGGACCAGTCGTTACGCTTTAAAATTTATATCAGAATTTACTTGAAATGTGAACAAAATATTAGGGGGTGACAACAGTGACTAAGGAATCATTAGGGGCCGGGCGTGGTGGCATATGCCTGTAATCCCAGCACTCGGGAGGCC